>JABFPQ010000252.1:0-13322 GCA_022817265.1 Masnerella sp. ZL-2020
ATGCTGCCGAGTGTGCGGGCAGTAAATATAATGTTTATCGGCCCGCGGGCACCAAGGAGCGAGAGCGCGCATAAGCGATAACGATAAGCATTAATTCGACGAGAGAGTCAATTGCGGATGTTTTACGCGGAACCGCAGATGTCGCGATATATGTAGACGCGCCGCTCGTTCATTTGTCAATGATTTGAACGGTATTTGCGCTGGTCATAATGTATACATTTTGTACTACTATATATTTTGTGTTTGATTTCGATCAGCGTTATGTAACTGTGATCGTATTTATGAATAGTAATTTTAGTCGCGATAAATTGATGTTATGCAATGCAAAGTTTATTTTTCATTATGAAAAATGTTTATTTATTTGTTAATAATAAAATATTATCCCAGGCGATTAAAATTTAAGGTTAAATTTTGAAGTTTTAAAATAATAGTATATTTTGCATCAAGGGAGTAAAGTTGAGCTTTATTCCCCGCGGTGAAAACGATACTTTTCGTCACAAGTGCAAGTAAAAGGTCGAGCTTTTACTCCTTGGATTTGAGGGAGTAAAGTGTATTTTTGCACCCGAGGTAATAAAGTTGCGCTTTACACCCTAAAATTCATGGCGCAAAATACGACTTTACGTGCACGTGGAAAACTATATTTTTTTTATAGGGGAAGGTCGTCAGGGTTGGGACGCTGTCAGGGTTGGGACACTCCTATATTTCGAACATTTTTTTATTTTTATTTTTTATTTTATTTGTCCGATGGAAAACTTTCTTGTTATCGACTTTCATATGAGACAGAAATATTGACTTATTTGACATTAAAACAAAAGATACAGAGGAAGGTCTAAAAGTTTCCCAACCCTGACGACATTCCCCTACTTTAAAGAGTTGCCCTTGTGTTATAATACAGTATACTGTAATTATTATTATGATAACTTTTCTGTGCGTGTACAACAACTCAACACATTCAAGAGCAATATACACGCTTTCATTTGCGTGCGGTTTTTCCACGCAGTCCATCGAAAAACTATATTTGTAAAACGCGCGTGGCTGGAGTGGCGTTTTCAATATTTTTTAACGAAGTTATAAATAGTGCAAATAAAATTGCACTCGGGCGGCGGTCGAAAAAGCGAAATTGGGGGGAAATGGCGGGCCATAACGGAGCGCGCGTAAAAGGCAAACATTTATCGGACGTCACGGGCGTAACTGATCGCTCGAATGAAACGCTAACTCATATTTATTTAATTACCGCGAACGTTATGGTATCAAATGTAATTAGTATTTCGGCGACAACGTCATTAACGCCGGTTTGATTAGGGCGGACGCGCGGTTTCGGTAAAACTAATGTCGCAATTGATCAGTGTTTATGCCATCGACTGGTTATAATTATTGGCGCGCGCTTTTGTCCAGCATAATAACATAACCTCAAAAGCGCATGGCTAATTAAAATGACCTCAAAAGCGCCGTCGATTTTGAGGTTATGTTTGAGAAGCGCAATTTCTGCCGCATTTTTTTGCGAAGATCAATGGCCGTAATAAAGCTCAATCATCTCGGGCATTAAGTCTCCGCGGCAACATTTTTCCGAATATATTCGTAATCGAGCATAATCGGCCGGTATCACCGAGCGCCGGTTTCAGCAATTTTTTAGCCCGCCGCGCCGGCATCGAAAAACGGTCACGTACGGCCGATCGACGCCGCGATACCGCCGCCGTCACGGCTGCTACTGCAAACGCAATTATTTTTCCGAAGCGAGGAGAGTCTTTTGTCCGGCGCACGTATCGCTGAAACGCGAACCCCTTTGGCTTCGAATCAGATGGCGCTGAATCGCCAGCGCGAAATTAGCCGCAAATGCAAATGCCCGGGCAATTTGTTGATTTATATTTGCCAGTGGTCGTGCGGGACGGCGATCGTAAACAGCAGTTGCGATCGGAATTCAGGATTCTGACGTTGCTGGGTAAGAAATCTAGTTGGGATTCTAACGTGAATTATGTAATTAAATGATTAAGTTAACAATGGAATCATGATTGTTGTATATTTTAAATTTTTAAATTAAAAACATTTAAGATTTCGTTGTTGTACATTTTTAACTTTATTTTAAGTTTAAATTGTACATTTAAACATTTTTCTTTTCATTTAGAAGATCACTTTAATTATTTTGATAACAAAAATCAAATTTTCTACATTAAACTTTTTTCGAATCAAGCAGATGTTTGAAATCAGAGACGAAAAGTCATTATCATATCATAATTAAGTTAAAAGCCACCACAAAATAGAAAAAATGGTGCGACAGAATTGCTGAAAATAATTAGTGCATCTAAAGGTTAAATATTTTTGTAATTACATCCACTTTTTTCTAATTTTATTTCTAACATCTTAAAGCACCAATTTAATCCGATATAATGATTAATTTACATTGGAGAGGATTTCGACGGTAAAATTTGAAATGGGCCGCCAAGTACTCGGGCGTCGTGAGGCGCACGCGCGGATATTATTAGATTATTTCTAATTACTTAAGGGGACTATTCGCGAAAATGGCTAAAATCCGTAATTTTCGATGAATCAATCTGAATTCTTGCACATATATAGTCCGTAGTATTCCAATTTATGACGAGGAAAATTTTTTCAACTTTTTTGAAAAACAACATTTTTATAAACGAAAAACTGCCAAAAAATGTTGTTTTTGTTACAATATTCTGAGAGCAATTTTCAATATTTTTGACATTTTTATTTTTTTTTTTTGGTTAATCTTTAGACTTTTGTTTATATTTCTGTATGACAAATTTTCGTTTTTTTGTTTTGATCAAAAGTTATCTGAATTTAAAGTTAAAATGTCAAAAAATAGGACAAAATTAGTCATTTCTTTT
Organism: Masnerella sp. ZL-2020; assembly: GCA_022817265.1. NCBI lineage: Eukaryota > Metazoa > Arthropoda > Insecta > Hymenoptera > Scelionidae > Masnerella > Masnerella sp. ZL-2020. The sequence goes on from JABFPQ010000252.1 coordinate 2,850, forward strand.
ATTTAAGTTGTTTTAACTTTTGAATGAAACAAAATTTCAAGCATTTGTCTGACATTTATCTGGAGAATACTTTTCTAGTCATTTTGAAGCAAAAATAAAGAAAATCGAATGAAAACTTTTCTCAGAATATTGTATAACGAAGATTGAAAAACACGAAAAATAAAGTTTCGAGATATAACGTTTTAAAGTTTTAATTCTGTTTTCACTTGGTTATACACTGTTATGAAATATGTTTAAAAAAACATTAAAAAGCGGGATTTTGGGTTTTTTCTTTTAACCACATATAAAGTAAGGTTGAAAGATGGATATTATGTAAAAAAAATTGTTTCGAAAATTTTGACGAAAATTTTTCGCGAATAGTCCCCTTAAAGCACCAATTAAATCATCAGATTTTAGAAAGAAAACGATTAATATATAGATGTAATCATTAATTTTCAGTGGAGATGATTTCGGCGGCAAAATTTGAAATGGGCCGCCAAGTACTCGGGCGTCGTAAGTCGCACGCGCGGATATTATTAGATTAATTAGATTATTTCTAAATTCTTAAAGCACCAATTAAATCATCAGATTTTAGCTTAAAAACGATTAATATATAGATGTAATGATTAATTTACAGTGGAGAGCATTTAGGCGATAAAATTTGAAATGGGCCGCCAAGTACTCGGGCGTCGTGAGGCGCACGCGCGGACGCCGCGCCGGGCAATAATTTAATCCGATTAGCCGCGACCTTCCGAGCAGCGGCCGGTATTTTTGCCAAGACGGATAACCTGTCGCGCGCTAATGCGACAGCCGACAGACTGCGTATCGGCGCGGGACGTCGAAAAGTCGCGCGCACCGACGTGTAATTCGCTAAAAGGCGGATCCGCCGTGACTCCGATAAAAGTTGGCCGAACGGGCCGTTGAATATGCAACAATCGCGCGCTATTTTCGACATTCGACGCCAATTCTCGGCCAACCATTGTCCCGACTATTTATCATTTATGACGGCGCAGAAATTAACGACCTTTTCACTGTGTCAATTTTCGCGCTCTAAGAACTCTAATGGAATTACCGCCAACAACGGGAATAACTCAATCGGGCATTCGTAATGCTCGGCTTTATTGTGCCCCTTAATCGGCGGCGCGCCGCGCGCACTTTTCCCGGGGCAAAGCGACCCGACCCGGAATCCGCGTTAATGCTCGATCGGCGCTAACTTTTTTGATTAGATTTAAGTTCGGCCGGCTATTTAAATTCCAATTGTCCGCGTTATGAAAGTGTTATTGCGCTTTTAGATTGATGGCCCGTTCCGCCAAATGGCTTTTTAAGCCGTTCGCCAATTTTTCCCCCTCGGCATTTTCTAATCGTTTCGCTGGTTAGCACATTTTTTTCGTAGCCAACTTTTCCAACAACTTTGTTTCAAAGCAATCATTTTGTTTTCTTCGCGAATTTGTCCATTGAATTTTCTATTTTGTTTTAATTTGTTTGTCTTTTTTCTGAAAGTATAATTTTTTTATATTACACTCTAAAAACAAAGCGTCTGAATTCATACATTTTTTGTTCGAAGTTAGAATATTAAGACTCCAGTGTCTTAATTAGGACATTTAAAATGAATATTTTTTTTGTATAATTATTATAAGATGTAATTATAAAGATTTATTCAATCAAAAATACAAAATACCCTTAATTATTTAATTGAAAAATAATTCGATTTCGTTTGTTTAAAGTTTTGGCCGTTGTAAAATAGTTGAACTATGATGAATTGAATGATTTCATTCGGTTCAGAGTACAGTGCTGCTTTTGACCAGAATGCCAAAGTTTTTGATCCACATTCTATTGACATACGTAAATAGTTCGGTAACTATGTGCCTACATGCAATAAGGTTGCATTGCTACGTGAAAACAATTCGTATTAGTGTGGATCATGTCCCTAACTTTAAAGCTCGTATATAAGTCAATAGAAACCAATATAGTTACGTTTGTTGAAAGAAAAGGAAAAATTCGAATACAAATTCCAAACTGTGTATCGCACTTTTCTTTGGTCACTAAAAATTGGAGATACAAAAAGCGTTTTAATTTAAGACGTCAGTGTCTTAATTGAAGTCATTTTTGTAGAACGAGGTTTTAGAATGATTGTGGCATATTTGTTTTCGTACAGATAATTCTGAAATTTTCAAAAATTAAAAAAAAATTTTGGTCCTTAGAGCAAAATTCCTATTAGAAATGCAACGGTTCAAAAAATTTTTTAAACTACTCTAACTTAAAATCAGTGAAACAACATTTAACTATGTCAGCCCTATGAAATTATCTAATGCTTGATATAATTTTCCAGGTAATCAAAACAATTAAACAAAAATCAAAATATAAAAATTCGTAAAGAGTCACCCTTCATTTTTGCTTAAAACATTTTTTTTAAAATAAACACGAAATAATCGTTCTTCATCCAAAAAATCAACTTATTATTCGTTTTTTTACTAAATTCACAAATAAGTCATATTCAGTTAATCGACAAACGTCAAACACCAAATTTGTCCAATTCAACTAATAACAATGGTTCAAAAGGCGTAAAAACCACTATCATTTCACGCTTGTCGAAGGCATTATTCGGTTTATGAAGTCGTTTATGAACGCATAACGGGTGCGGGCACCGAAAAAATTGGGTTACCATGATTGTTTCTAGGAACCGATCGCTATCGCTCAGGCAGGAATATGTTACGCAGAGCTCTATTTGTTGGCTGACTGTTTGACAGCGCTCTAAAAGCCATTTGACGTCCGCGGCTCGCTGCGATAAGATCGTCCGATTAATGCTCTCATTAACGGCGTTTTTGTGAAAAGCTGCATTAACCGTTTTGTAACAAACATATCGCTCGGCCCGTTAACCTTTCGCGAAGGTAATCTTTAAATGGAAGATTGTGCAAATCATAAAAAGTGGCAGTATAGAAACATCTTTTTTTGTACACAGAGTTATACAATTTTTTCAAAACAGATATTAATTTTTAATATATTCTTTATCGAAAAATCCAAGTACTTCTTTTTTTGCATTTCCTGTAGGTAATTTTGAAAAAAATTGAATTATTACCAATTAAATTTGAAGTTCTAGATTATTTTCGAGATTTTAAGATTTTCATTAACATTTATCATTCAAATAATTTAATTGTTTTTCATTAATTTTTCCATTAATCATTACATTTTTTTCCATATGTTAATTGATAACAAAAATTTTGAGATTTGTACTGAGATTATTCTAATTGCAAGTTTTTATCGCAGATTAATGCTTCACTTTTGAAAAAACTAAAAAAAAATACACAAATAAAATCAATTTTATCGAATATTTTAAAAATCGCAATTTCACGTGCAATTTCATCATTTTTCACGCAAACACGAACAAATTTCATTGAAATCTCATTAACTATTTTCACGTTATTATTCATCGGCAGCTCGACCTCAAAAGACTAAATCTCGAAAACTCATTTTCCGAATCTCTTTTCCAGTAATTAACCGGTCAAAAAAATGCGCAAAAATGATTCATACGAAGAATTGGCGTTTTCGAATTGGGTTGCGTAAAAACGGTTCGCTTTTATTATCCAAAAAGCATTGCAAAGTCGAAAACTCGTTTTCGGTTTTTACGATGACATGAAAATTTGGAAATTTGGCCCCAAACTGTAAACGAAACATTAAATTTTAGGGCCCCGTAAAATAATCGCCGTGATTTTATAATCGATACACAAACATGGCCGATAATAAAATTATACGGTTGGATTAATAATAATCGTAATGACGTTAGTGGAAGTAGCAATAATTTATAGTCCATTTAACATTGCTCCTCTGTTTCGCGCGAACGGTAAATTAAGGACGAGGAGATGAAGTCAACCATATAGTTCGTGATAACTTCATAATTGCGCGTTTTTCTATGACGCGCCCGTTCCGTTGTCTAGCGAAAAAGTGGCTATAATTAAGTTTCAATTGCCTTAATAAAGGCGCGTTTTTACGTTTCCGTGTTTATGTATTTCATTAGCCATTTTGTTCAATTTAATATACGAGGAGTTGTGTTCCAAAAAGACGACGCTTTACGACTGGCAGAGGAGCTACGTGACAAGACGAAATATTCAGCTGACAATAGCGTAAAAATACACACTGCTCCTTTGCGTTAATTTTTTATTTAGTAATACGTAAGAAGCGTCGCGAGGACAAGTTTGTCATTTTTATTTTGCCCTGTTGAATACTATGTAATTTTCATATTCTTCACGGGGAAATATCCCAGACGTTCGTAAAATTATAATCAACTTCTGTTCGCAGTTTCTAATTATGAGCTTTAAAAATCCAGAGTAATATTGTATTTTACGATTCATTGAAACGGAATAATAAGTATGCATATTTTATAACGAGCATAATAAATACACGCAATATTGTGTCTTATTCGAATTCAAATTCATTTTTAATTAATGATTACTGTAAAAAAAAATATATCACAAAATTTGAATTTCCGACTATAAGGGTTTGTATTTTAAACTGACAGTCTAAAATTCAGACGATAAGAGTCTGAATTTCAAACTGATAGTCTGAATTTCAGATGAAAAGAGCCTGAATTTTAAATTATAGTCTGAATTTCAAAAGAAAAGAGCCTGAATTTTAAATTATAGTCTGAATTTCAGAAGAAAAGAGCCTAAATTTTAAATTGTAGTCAGAATCACAGATGAAAAGAGCCTGAATTTCAAATTATAGTCTAAATTTCAAATGAAAGGAGTCTGAATTTTAAACTATAGCCTGAATTTCAGAAAATAAGAGCTGGAATTTCAAACTATAGTCTGAATTTCAGACAATAAGAGTCTGAGATTCAGATGAAAAGAGCCTGAATTTTAAATTATAGTCTGAATTTCAGATGAAATGAGCCTGAATTTTAAATCATAATCCGAATTTCAGAAGAAAAGAGCCTAAATTTTAAATTATAGTCTGAATCACAGATGAAAAGAGCCTGAATTTCAAATCTTATAGTCTAAATTTCTGATGAAAGGAGTCTGAATTTCAAACTATAGTCTGAATTTTAGACAATAAGAGCCTGAATTTCAAACTGATAGTCTGCATTTCAGACGACGAGAGCCCGAGTTTTAAATTGATACTCTAAATTTCAGACGATAAGAGTCTGAATTTCAAACTGATAATCTGACTTATAGACAATAAGATTCTGAATTTTAAATTATAGTCTTAACTTAAACAAAAAGAGCCTAAGTTTTAAACTAGCCCAAAATTTCGGACAATGAAGAGCCTCAATTTCTAATTAATAGTCTGAATTTCAGACAGAAAGAGCCTTAATTGTATACTGATAATCTGAATTTTAAACGACAAAAGTCTGAATTACAAACTGATAATCTGAATTTCAAATGATGTGTATCTTAAATTCAGACTTTGGGTTGTCTTAATACATACATTAGAGTAGAACGTACATAGCTCATTTTAAAAATACCCTTCTTATCGATTGATTTTTTCGTCTCTAATTGAAATGTAATAAACCACGGTAAACACACTGAGATTAAAATTCACGTCACAAAATCGGAAAGCGGGCTTCGATTGACAAAAGAAGAAGTTTCGATCGGAAAGAAGGCGGCGTTTGCGGTCGGTAAAAGTTGGCCATTTTTCTATTAATTAGAGATTAGTCGAACTATCATATTACAGAAGGATTACACAGCAAGCGTCGTTCTATTTGAACAATTAAGTTCGAAAAGTTCTTGTAATTACTTTTATAATTGGACGAGTCTTATTGGAAGAGCTAACACCGCCGAGTAAACATGATTTCGTGATTGAATAGTATTATTTGCCCAATCTCTCTCTTATTAATTTCAATAATTCCGGCTCGGGCTTTGATAAACTTTTCGTTTCTTACTTCGGCGTCTTTATTAATATTCAAAAGCAGTCGTCTTTGGATCATATTTAAAAGAAATTCCCGTCGCAAAAAGCTAATATTTTCTCATAAAAAAGACGCCCGGCGAAAAAGAAAACTCGCCGAGTTTTCGTTTTGTTGATCCAGTAGTCGTTTGCAAAAATTGCGACCATTCAACGTGATTGCTACTTACTCTGGATGAAATAAACATTCAAATGTGATGATCCCAATTTGCTACTTTAGTTTTTTAATTGATTTTTTATCGAGCTCAAGTATCAGTTTTTGTAAAAGTACGTGCTTTTAGTTTTTAAGTATCAATTATGTTTTGTGATTTCATTTTTTATTTCGTTTTTTTATTTTAGTGTAATTTTTGTTTTTATGATTTTTAGTGTTCCAATTTCGTTGATACATTTATTTCTTATATGAAGCAATTATTTCTAAAATTGTCATTTTCATTTTAAAATTAAAAATTGAATTACGAAATTTTTATTTCTCGTTTGTGTTTTCATTTTAAAATTTCAGATTAAATTTCAAAATTTTCCTTCCTCGTTTGCGTTTTCATTTTAAAATTTCAAGTTAAATTTCAAAATTTTCCTTTCTCGTTTTCGTTTTTATTTTAAAATTTCGAAATTTTCCTTCCTCGTTTTCGTTTTTATTTTAAAATTTCAAGTTAAATTTCAAAATTTTCTTTTCTCGTTTTCGTTTTTATTTTAAAATTTCAGATTAAATTTCATAATACTCTTTTCTCGTTTTCGTTTTCATTTTAAAATTTCAGATTAAATTTTAAAATTTTCATTCCTCGTGTTCGTTTTCATTTTAAAATTTCAGATTAAATTTCAAAATATTCTTTTCTCGTTTTCGTTTTCATTTTAAAATATCAGATTAAATTACAAAATATTCTTTTCTCTTTTTTGTTTTTATTTTAAAATTTCAGATTAAATTTTAAAAATTTTCCTTTCTCGGTTTGATTTTTATTTTAAAATTTCACATTAAATTTCAAAATTTTTCTTTCCTCGTTTTCGTTTTTATTTTAAAATATCGAATTGAATTTCAAAATTTTCTTCCCTCGTTTTCGTTTTCATTGTAAAATTTCAGATTAAATTTCAAAAATTTCCTTCCTCGTTTTCGTTTTTATTTTAAAATATCGAATTGAATTCCAAATTTTTAATTCCTTCTTTTAGTTTTTACTTTAAAATTTCGGATTGAATTTCGAAATTTTCCTTCCTCGTTTTCGATTTAATTTTAAAAAAATTCTAATTGATATAACAAATTTTAATGATTGAGTATATAGGAATTCGACGACTATAGGTATAATAATTTTTGCGTAAGAATTTTTCTATACCTTTTTTTTGACCTTCGATTGTTCAATATCCTTTGCGAATACTCAAACATCAATTTAACATTAATTCCTTTGATTAAATTTACATCGAATTTTATAAGTTTGGTTAAACACGGGCTCATTGTTCATAAACGCAGTTTGCACATGAAATTCATAAAGGCATTTCGTAAATTACATTCATCGATGGCGTTCATAAGCGAATGCCATAAAAAGCGGCTCCTCGGAAAGCAATTTGCCGGCGCGAGACAAAGCGCGGTAATATTTCCGTGAAATTTGCCTCGTTGTACAAACAGGGCCGATGCTCGAAATCCGCGCGCAAAAAGGTCTCATTTGGCGAATCGATGCCGTCGCTCAGCCGGCCCGGGACGATTTCGCGAGGCACCGACAAGAAAATGAAGCGAACGCTCAATCTGCAATTACAATTCGCGCCGGAGATTTCCGCGGATATTTCTTCGTTATTCTCATCAGACGAGACGACGTCTCGTTTTCCGCTTGTTTAAGTAGGTCGCTCATCTATAAACATGCGCAAGCGAAAAAGAACAGACGCGTCCCGATATTAAAGTACAAAGTGGTGCTCCACTCCAAAGCGCTGCCCATTTTGGTTTATAATACGGAAAAATTGTCGCCATTTTTTATGCAAATTTACGACCCGGCTAATACGTTTTTGATACCGCAGCTTGAAAATACTTTAACAAACATCGCCAGCAGGATTAGGTTATGTGAATTTTTCAGCTGCGAGTTCAATTTTATCGTGTTTTTTATATACTTTTTTTTATTTTAAATATTGAGTTTAGCAAGGTTATGTGAGATGTTTTTGAATTTTTTTATATCTTCTTTACACTGAAAAAATAAGTGTCTTATTTTAAGACACTTGTTTTTTCAGTGTCTATTATAATCGTAAATTACTTTTGTATAAACAAAAAGTGTCTGGTTTTAAGACATGTTTTTTAGTGTACATAAATTCGATCACTAATTTTGAAGTCGTAAGAATTATTTGGAAAATATTTAGTACATTTATTACTAGAAATCAAATACAAATTTCTTAATTTTCAAGTTCTACTCCAAAAATACACTGTCAAAAATCTGCTTTATAAAATATATTGTAAAAGTACACTGTTTATAATGTAAAATTACATAAAATGTGCATTTTTTTAGTTCATTGAAGTTAAAGTGTATTTACATTAAATTCTAGATACTTTTAATTAATCAAAATCAAATTAATTAAATCTTCACGAATAAAATTTCACGCTACCAAATTTTTTCATAATAAATAATACGAGACACATATTTACCATCGAATAATTTTCCAGTCTAATTTTTCGCATCAGAATACTTTCCATCCTGTATCCAAACGTTAAATCACCATTTTTATGAAAATTTATGACCACGCTAATACGTTTTGATACCTGCACTCGCAAATACGTTAACAAAAAGAAAGTTCCGTGATAGATTAATCCACGTGAATTACGCGTGGATTTTGACCGCGCCGTTCGTTACTTATGCGTCTTCGACGTCAAATTTGGTATTTGCGTATAAATACGTAGCAATGACGCCATCGACTTTTTGCCGTGTATAAACTTGTAACGTGTTGTCGGGCATTTTTACCTACAAATATCGCGTAATTATTCATAAGCGCAATTAACCTGCTCGGTAATCCCGCGAAAAAAGTCTCGGCTTTCATGTTAACCCAATATCTGTCACAAGTAGCTATTTACAAGATTTATCATATGTCTTGTATAAATAACCGTGGCAGAATGTGAAACTAACGTAAATGTAGTTTTATGGAATAATTATTTTAAGAAAAAACATGTATAACATAGTAATAATATTTAATGACGATAATAACTATCAAAAATAATGAAATATTATAATAATAAATTGTTTTTATAAACATAAAAATAAAAATAATGAAAAATAAATTGATAAATAAGATTTATTACATTATTTATTTAATATTTCCTTTTTCAATAGTATTTGTTTATAAATATATTTGAATTAATTTTACAATGTTGATTTCATATTATAATCAATCGATAATAGTGTAAATTGAAATTCGAATTATTACGATCAAAGATGCTCACGATCAGTAGCATTGATTAACAATACATCGATCATCTGCACATTTATGATACATGAATAACAATAGCACAAACCCTTGAATATTCATGCGCCATCGTAAATTGTCTATTATAATCGTAAATTTCGTATTCGTTTATGCATAAGTATACACATTCATTCATATTCATAAACGGGGCGCACTTAAGATCATGCAAGAAGTACAATGGTGTTTATTATATGACATATGATCGCATACATGTGTCAATTAACTTACATTATGTTCACCTAATGTAACGTCAAAAAAATCGTGTACGAAAAATTCAAACACGATTTTATCGGTGTAACGGGTAACCAACTTTTTCCTGCATTTTTTATGGATCTGAACGATACATATCTTGTTGATAAAAAAAGTGGTACTTTTTTGTTAAATTTAATTTTGCATCTGGTACATTCTACAATTTTTGGAGTATTTTAATATTGTTATTTACCAGAAATTCGTCAACGATTAAAACGGTTTTTTGATGATAAACACACTATGAAAAAAATTATTTTCAAAAATTGTTGCGCATTATTCTTTTGCGCAATTATACTTTTTATAGTTTTCATTAGGGTTGGAAAAAAATATGATTTAAATCAACAATTCCAACCTATAGGTTCGAAAAAATTTCGATTTAAATCAATTTTTCCAACCCTAGTTTTCATTATAACATTAATTTCTGTCAATTTTTACATTTTTTTCAAAAATATGTTTTGACATTTTTTAAAAATACAAAAAAAAGTACTCAACTTCGTTAGGAAACAGAAACCAATTACCTATTTTATTTTTTTATAAAATATACAATGGAATATAACAAACATTTCGAGCAATCACAGTTCATAAACGTCCACCCTCGTTAGTACGAAAAAAAGCGTTCCGGAATGATTGTAGAAACGTCATTTTCGCCCGCATGTATCACCATGCTTTATAATGTTAACCGACAAACTGTCAATTACGCTAATTAACAACGACGATTGGTGCACAATTACACTTCCGCGGGAATCATCATGCGTTATCGCAACGTAATGAATTCATGCAAAAGCGATGTCAAATTGACGTCACACGAGACGGGAATGATTGAAACGAATGAGACTCACACACAATCGGCGTGGCGACCGTGACGCAGATCGTGTCGTGAGATCGGCAGCAATCAATCACGACCTCACGTGGCGCTCACACTCGGTCACA
>JABFPQ010000253.1:0-13310 GCA_022817265.1 Masnerella sp. ZL-2020
AGAAAGAGACAGAACAACAACAAAACACTGTCGACGTATATCGCTGTCCTTCAATCACGTGACATCAATACATTGTTAAAATCTCACCTACATACGATTCGCGACGTTGTACAGATAAAGGGTTAAATTAAACTCAGATCACATCACATTGATTTTTCTCACATTGAAATGATTTTTCATGAATACGAATCGTTTTTCTCACTTTTCCCACATATTTAGAGCTGAGAAGGACGAAATTACTCAATAAAATGAAAGAGTAAAATTACGCCTCGTTTGCCAGATAATGAAAAAAGAGGCATAATTTGTAGTCAATACTTTGCACTTGAACACATTATCATATATTTAAAAACATTCTTCCAAAAAAATAGAATCTACTAAAACTCGTTAAAAATACATAAATTATTTTATTGGATTATTAATTTCTGTTAAAATGAGAAAAACGCCTGGTTTTGTTTCAAATGAATATTCATTGTTTAATTTATATAAATTGCAATTTTCATGATGTAGTCACTTCAGCTTCAGGAACCCCCTTAAGGTGTATCAAAATTAGTGACTCGTACGGCCCTAATTCGTGGAATGAACCTCGATTTTAAGTTGAAAATCTACAATGCAGAAACGATATTGCGCCATTTTCCCATTACATAACATATTATTTTATTGTGTAAAATAGGTAATATACAATTTTGAACATATATTAAAAGCAGTGTTTAATAAAATACAACTTTTTTACATGCATTATTCTTTTGATAAACTAAATATGATTTTTTTCAGATTACGTGCCTGGAACATTAGTGGATCATTACGATGATGCAGGAAATCTTGTTCTCGGTACATGGAGAAATGAGGTGCCTAATGATTTTCGATATTTGCAAGTTCCAGATAATACATCATTCTCAAGATATGTTGCAAATTTAAGAAATGCACTAGCAGCTTATTTCATTACTCCTGCGGGAGAGGTACCATGGCAATACGAGGTGGCTACTCGTACCATATAAATTTAGGACACAATTATTCTCAAGCACAACTTTTCTATTTACAACGAAAAAATGTACAATATGTACGTAAGTTTAGATGTTTTCATTTCATTATCTGCCAAAGAAAAAATTCAAATACGATCTTCGGTTCAAGGATTGGGTACTTTACCTTATAATGTTTACCTATATATTCACTGAAAGAACCAAATGTTGAAAGTTAACCATTTAAATGTTAAACTTTGCTATTGAAATGGTAATCTGAATTAATTTGTGGTTACCTTTTTCTGTTTGATTTATTCAATAAAGATATTGAAATCATTGTTCACTTTCAGTTATTTACTTGCTTTCAATTTTTGGAAATTGAAACAACAATCGCTACGCATATTATTACCGGAAATCGTGAAATAAGTCTTTTACTATTTAAATTTAACCATCATAATAGCAAAATCTGGTTTTCTCAGTGATAAAAACAAAGATGGATTAGAATTTGGAAACATTATTTTAATTACTGCAATGACAGAGTGGGCACTTTGCGCGACTTGCCGTCGAAAGCGAACGCCTTTGTTGATATAAGAAAATTGGATAAATGAAATTTAGTTTCATAAATTTACAAACAATCTGCATTTTTCAGCGTTATTTCTATATATTTCGTTTTGAATTTTTTAAAATAAATTTAAATTTTTCTAAAATACTTTCCACGAGTCGAATTGCCTATTCGTCTCTAACAAGTTAGAGACGATATTTTTCCCAAAAAATGCAGAAAAATGATTTCTTTTCGCATTGTTTAGTGTGCGGAGAGCAGTGCCGGATTAAAGTGAAAAAGGTACTACACAAGTAATACCATGATTCGGGGCCCTCGTCAAATACGAATTTCTTTTGAATAATATCACAATGGTTTGTATCATGAGCGCTTGCGCCCGAGATGCGAACGACATTTTTTGGCTCAAGGGTCATGGCGAAAACAAGTATTTTGCGCCCTAGGGCGTAAAAACTTTTTTATGCCTTAGTCAGAGAAACAAATAAATACTTATTTAATTTTCAAGTATTTTATACACTAAGAAAAAAAACTGATGACTTTGAAAAGGTCCAACAATTCTATTCTATGAGGTGAAATATGATTAACAAACGCATTGTCGTGATTTTTTATGAAATTTAGTTCAAAATTTGCGGCCAATTAGGTAAGAAAAACTTCAAATTTCAATATCACTTTTTTTAATTAAAATGGCCATAGCTTGGCCATTTTAAGGCCAAAATGGTCACTTTTTGGTCTGAATCGTAGAGAATTGAATAACCTTTAACCTCATATCTTTTCCCAAGTTCTATCCTTAAGGATACGCCCCGTGGAAATTTTTAAACTTTGACTTTTTTCACCTCAAAACACGGTTCCCTTTGATAATGGGTTTGGGGTGTTTAATCAGGTCAAATTAATCGCTTGATGGCTCATTTGTTAGAGGAGGGGTATACCTCCTGAGGGTATTTACCGTTTTTTCTACGATAAAAATTAACGAAATGCCCCAAAAAATTGGCTATTTGAAAATAGCCAATTTTAAGACTTTTCAAATTGATCATTTTTTTGCCTAGTGTATCTATGTTATCATAAGAACTCCAGTAAGAAAAAAAAGCATAAATGAAAATTACATTGCATCTACTGTGTAGCCTTCATAAATATAGAGAAACGTCGGGCAAAATCACATACTTAACATGTTTTGCGATACACACCATGAATATTGCATAGTAACCATTTGGCTATTTACTAGACTTTTTTTTAGACCCTTGTAGTGTGAAAAATTCTACAACCATGTTTTCATAATGAGTATATCGAAAGTAAACGACATAATAACCAGTTTTTGGAATAAATGGCATTTCTGTCACTGTGACACATCAAATTAGTTTATTGCTGAACTAAAATATAAAAATTTTAGTTACATTGCACGTGAGATTATTAAATATTTTATTTTATTCATCATGAAAATGAAATATAAGTATAAGTATTTAAAATATTATTCTGATAATATTAAAATATAAGTATATAATTGTCTTTTTTACAAAACAAGAGAAAAAGATAAGAGCAACATTCCAATGTTATTTTCTTTTCTTTTGTAAATTTCGCACAAGATTTATAATAATAAATAAATAAAATTACATAGGGTCAATGTGGGCAATTGTGAAAGAGGGGGAATATTAACAAATTATAATTTTACTTTTTGGTGTGTCGATTTATTATTATTCTAAAACTTCTAAAATATAAAGTGTTTCATAAAATGTTTTTTCATAATTAATAGTTATCTACTAAAACCATTTAACATAATTATGTTTAATTTTTGTCTTGTGTAACGAAATGAATCAAAGTGCACCACTGCCGATGAATGGCAACATCTTTATCCGACTTTCCTCTAATTTTAACAAATTTTATTCCATGATCAACAACCTAGTTATTCTCACGTATTGTTTGAAATCTATGTTATTTCGCGGTCCTCGCCAAAGCGGGGCCCCAACCAATTGCTTTTTTTGCTTCTTGGGAAATCCGGCACTGAGGGATAGTGATCAATTGTTGAAAGATGTGGAAAATGTATTTATTTTTCTCACTACCGTGGTAAAAGTACGTTCTTTTCCCACTCTTTTGAAATTGGTCACTTTTCCCACGCTGAAACAGTAGGAAATGAAAACACTTTTGCTGCACGGGTTTGGAAAATATATTGTAATTTTACAGGTTCAGTAGAACATAGTTATATGTTAAACTAATATGCATTAGTTGATTAAGAACAGAATTAATTTATTTTATATATTATTTTGCAGCGGTCCTGATAACCCCCTGACAACTTCCTAAAAAATGTTCTCCCGAAAATTGACTCCGATGGTTCCATGTCCATTCTGGGTCCTTCATGTTCCAATTTGTCTAAAGATGCTGCGACCACAAACCTGGGTGGAAAACGTTTTGACCACTGCCAAAGAAGAAATTATAGATGAAGCATAAATAAGAGCAGCCAAAAAAAACAAAACAAGACGTTCTTTTAAGTATATTTTAAGTTTTCGATGCTCTTGAGAATGTTGTCAGTTCCATCACGGAGATGTGCTGAAAGTACTGACTTGTGTTACAAAGACAGAGTTGTGTGCGTTGAAATTTTGTTATTTGCACACGAATCAGTTGTTTGGCCAGCTGTGTGCGTAGGGCGCATACATTTGACCCAGCGCACACTCGGTCTATACCTACATTCGGTCCAACATACATTTGGTCTAGCTTATATTCAATCTAGCTTTCAATCGATCTGACATACATTCCGTCTAGCTCACATTCGGTATAGCATACATTCGATCTCTTATTCATTCGATCTCTGACATTCGGTCTAGCCCAAATTCTGTCTAGCTTTCACTCGATCTCGCTTTCAAATGATCTAGCTTACAATCGGTCTAGCCCACATTCAGTCTAGCTTTCATTCCATCTAGCTTTCAATCGTTCTAACTCATATTTGGTTTAACTTACATTCCGTCTAGCTCACATTAGTGTAGCTTACATTCTATCTAGCTTTCAATCGATCTAACTTCCATTCGATCTAGCTTTTAATCGGTTTAACTAACATTCGGTGTACCTCACAATCGGTCTAACTTTCATTCGGTCTAACTTTCAATCGACCTAGATTACATACAGTCTAGGTCACAAGCGGTTTAGCTTTTATTAAATCTATCTTTCAATCGTTCTAATAACTTATATTCGGTCTAGCTCACAATCGGTCTAACTTATATTAAGTTCAGCTCATATTCGGCCTAGCTTTCATTCAATCTAGCTTTTAATCGATCGAGCATACATTCGATCTACCTCACATCCGATCTAACTTTCATTATATCTAGCTTTCAATCAATCTAGTTACATTCGGTCCAGCTCACATTCGGTCTAGCACATTTTCAATCTAACTTACTCGGTCTGGTTCACATTCGATCTAGCTTTCATTCGATCTAACTTCCATTTGGTGTAGCTCACATTCCGTGTAGCATACATTTTGACAACGATTTTAAATATCTCTTAACGGCTAAAAATCGTTGTCAGAATGTGTGCTTGACCGAATGTGATCTAGACCGAATGGAAGCTAGATCAAATGTGAGCAAGATCAAATGTAAGCTAGACCGAATGTAAGTTAGATCAAAAGTATGCTGGACCGAAGGTTGACAGAATGTAAGCTAGATTGATTGGAAGCTAGATCGAATGAAAGTTAGACCAAGCGTGAGCTAGATCGAATGTAAGCTAGATTGTGTGAAAGTTAGATCGAATGAAAGTTAGGCCAAATGTGAGCTAGACTGAATGTAAGTTAGACCGATTATAAGCTATTTCGAAAGTAAGTTCGATCGATTTAAAGCTAGATTTAATAGAAGCTTAACCGAATGTGACCTAGACCGAATGTAAGCTAGTTAATTGAAAGCTAGATCGAATGAAAGTTAGACCAAATGTAAGGTAGACCGAATGTATGTTAGACTGATTGAAAGCTGGATCGAATGTAAGCTAGACCGAATGGAAGCTAGATCGATTGAAAGCTAGATCGAATGTAAGATAGACTGATGTGAAGTAGAAGAAATGTAAGCTAGATTGATTGAAAGCTAGATCAAATGAAAGTTAGACCGGATGTGAGCTATATCGGATATATGCTAAATCGAATGAAAGTTAGACCGAATGTAAAGTAAACCAAATGTGAGCTAGACCGAATGTAAGCTAGATTGATTGAAAGTTAGAGCGACTGTGAGTTAGACCGAATATAATTTAGATTGATTGAAAGTTAGATCGAAAGTAAGCTAGATCGACTGTAAGTTAGATTGAATGAAAGTTAAATCGAAAGTATGCTAGACCGAATGTGAGCCAAATGAATTGAAAGCTAGATTAAATGAAAGCTTTACCGAATATGAGAAGACGAAATGTACGTTAGACCAAATGTGAGCTACTGCGAATGTAAGCTAGATCAATTGAAAGTTATGGCGTATTCGAATAGCATTCATAAAAAATATTAATAAAAGGTGAACTTATGTAGACTGAATTGTCCGTCCTTTGTTAATATTTTCTCTGAATGCTGTTCGCATACGCCATTAGATTGAATGAAACTTAGGCCGAATGTAGCTAGATCGAGTGAAAGTTAGACAGAATTTGAGCTAGACCGAATGTAAGATAGATCGAATGAAACTGAGATCGGATGTATGCTATACCGAATGTAAGTTAGATCGATTGAAAGCTAGATCGTATGTAAGCTGGACCGAATGTAAGTTAGATCGAATGTATGGTAGACCGAATGTATGCTAGACCGAATGTGAGCTAGATCGAATGTTAGATACATGGAATGAAAGTTAGATCAAATGTGAGCTAGACTGAATGTAAGCTAGATCGATTGAAAGCTAGACCGAATGTGGGCTAGACCGAATGTAAGCTGGGGGTGCTTCCGATCGGGCTCTGTGCATGCACAGAGGTGTTCCAAAAGTCATTGAAACTGAGTTTAGTAACTTTTAGAAAGTTTTTGTTTCAAATTGTGAAATTTAGAACGGTATCGAAAACCACCAAAAACAGGAAAAGTGCAGAATTAATAGTTATTAAACTGGTTTTTGTTTTTGTTATTGTCAAACTACATTTTTTAAATGATGCTGTAACTACAATGATGCTCAAACTACATTTTTTAGCAGATACTGTAAAGTATAGGTATTTAATCAATTATAAATATGCACTTTACTCCGCCTTTGCATGTTTGGAATCACAGAGCTTTGGTTTAGTTTGCATATGGCGTATTCGAATAGCATTCAGGACAATACAAGTAATTGAATTGTTCTGAAAACTTCCGAATACGCGTTCTTACGACTCATTATTATTTTAGAATAATAATAAAGTACCTGAACGCGCGTTCAGAAAAGATTATTAGATTTTTATTTTTTATTCAGCTGGTATAAAATTATAGTTAAGTAAAGTTTTTCCCCAGAAAATGCGTGTTCGGGTACTTTATTATTATTCTAAAATAATAATGAGTTTTAAGAACGCGTGTTCGAAAGTTTTCAGAACAATTCAATTACTTGTATTGACCTGAATGCTATTCGAATACGCCAACAATTTCCAAAGCCACTTTTATTGAAATTTCAATATCAAGTTTTTTGTTTCTAAAAATAAGCTAAATTGAAAACAAAATCAAAAATTAATCTTTTTATACGTTAATTCTAAATACGAATAAAGCGGAACTAAGTGTAATTACAACTATACAAATTGTATTTTATTATAATTTACTAATTCATTTGTAAGTGTACAATTTAATAAACTTTTGCATTTTTTGATGAATAAAAATGATTCGTTGATTAAGTTAAACAAATAATTGTTTTATTGGTTAATAACATATGTATGTTAATAAAACAATAATTTTTTATTTTAATCAACGAAATATTTTTATTTATTAAAAAATGCAACATTTTATTTAATTTTATACTTTTGAATAAATTAGTAAATTATAATAAAATTCAATTTGCCTAGTTGTAATTACACTCAGCTTCGCTTTATTTCGTACTCCAATTTAAAAATTGTTATCGTATTTTCATAATGGCTTTATGAAATGCAAACAAATAAAGTTATAAATATATGTACTTTATATAGGTTATATACTAAATACATTAATAAATTAAACTTAGTTTTGTAAACAAAAATCTCAATATAAAAGTTAAAATTTCCATAAAAGTGGCTTTGGAAATTATGCAAAATAAGTCGAAACTCTGATTCCAAACATTCAAAGTAAGACGGAGTAAAGTGCATATTTATAATGAATTAAATTTTCCCATATTGGCAGCATCTGTTTTATTCATTTAAATATGTAGTTTGACAATAACAAAAACAAATTCAATAACTAATAATTCGGCACTTTTCCGGCTTTCGGCGGTTTTCGATCCAGTTCTGAATTTCAGAATTTGAAACAAAAACTTTTTGAAAGTTACTACCCAGTCGAAAACTCTCACATGAGAAATCACGTGATTTCTCACGTAATTTCTCTCGTAATTTCTTACGTAAGATCTCACGCCAATTCCTCACGTGATTTCTTACGTAATTTCTCACGTGAGAAATCACGTAATTTCTCACGTGGGAATTTAAAAATTTTTAATTTTTAAAATCAAATCATCGTATCAAAATGAGGGGATCAATTTTAACCCTCCTTGGGTCAACCTGGATCATTTTTGTCCTAGCGCCTTAACATTTCTCTAAATTTTCTCTTTTTTGTTAGTTACATTGGCTTGAATAATAATAACATTATAATAATAATCATTATATTTTAGTATAATAAATTGTTTAAGAGACATAAAAATATAGTTATATGTATTTAAAATAGTTTTTAGATTGTTACAAATAGGCGAAAATAGCATCTGGCAAAAATGACCCAGGTTGACCTTATTTCATGGTGAAAAAAATGTTGACCCGAGGACGGTTAAAACCGGGAAATTTTACCGACCAAAATAGTAAATTTATTATTATTTATTTAAAAAAATATTCAAATATCACTTGTATATATTAGATAAAAAATGTTGATCCACATAAGCGAGAATCGAACTCGTGACCTCCGAGTTCCGAAGCTAGCTTCCTAACGAGTGAGCCATCTAGACCGCTTGTCAACAAAGACAGTTTGCTTTACTTTATTTCGGTGTCCAACGACAATTATGCTTATATAGATCAAACTTTCTTTGTTGACAAGCGGACTAGATGGCTCACTCGTTAGGAGGCTGGCTTCGGAACTCGAAGATCACGTTCATGTTCAAGAGTTCGATTCTCGTTCATCAACATTTATTTATCTAATACAAATATTATGTGAATATTTTCTTTAATAAATAATTAAAAATTTACTATTTTTTTCGGTAAAATTTCCCGGTTGTAAAATTTATCCCCTCATTTTAATACGATGATTTGATTTCAAAATTTATAAATTTATAAATTCTCACGTGAGAAATTACGTGAGAAATCACATAAGGAATTGGCGTGAGATCTCACGTGAGAAATTACGTGAGATCTCACGTGAGAAATGACGTGAGAAATCACGTGATTTCTCACGTGAGAGTTTTCGACTGGGTAAACTCAGTTTCAATGACTTTCGGAACATCTCTGTGCATGCATACTGTGCATGCACAGAGCACGAATCGAAGCACCCTAGATCGATTGAAAGCTAGATCGAGTGAAAGTTAGACAGAATTTGAGCTAGACCGAATGTAAGATAGATCGAATGAAACTGAGATCGGATGTATGCTATACCGAATGTGAGCTAGACGGAATGTAAGTCAGATCGTTTGAAAGCTAGATCGAATATAAGCTAAACCGAATGTATGTTAGACCGAATGTAAGTGTAGACCGAATGGGTGCTAGATCGTATGTATGCGCCCCCACTACGTGATTGTAACACGAGTCTATACTTTCAGCCCGTCTCCGTAATGGCAGCGCCTAAGCCCAGCAGCATCTGGGCATAATCTTCAGGTGCGGCTGGGAGATTCTGCCGCAGTCTCTGCCATATTCTCGAATGAGTGGCAACGTTTGCCATAGTTACTGAACAAACATCGTTCTTTGTTTTCGTATAAATATGTTCATAAAAACAATGAAAACATTGTCACTCATTCGGAAATATGGCCCCGGTATCTACCAACGCGGTGTTTGTCAAGCTTTCGAAAACATGCTAACGTTTATTTCTGAGCCACAAAAATCGGAATGCATAGCGGAAATCTTTCAACTGTTAAGCAAAGCAAAATCAAAAGTATCCACGCAAACGTAGTTTCTATTTTTATTTGTACTTATTATTTACATTTACGTCGAATAAATTGTAATTCGCTTTAAGGTGAAACGACATAGGGTTCGTCTAACTCTCTTGCACATTTTAGGGACTTAATTGATTTTAGATAAACAGTTTTAGAAAAAACTCACAGTGGATCTCTAGACATTGATAGGAGAATAAAATGAGCCAAGAAACCAGTTTTCCTTTATGGTATGTTTTTCAGATCAATTGGAAATGTATTTTTTATTAACGGAGAAATTTTTGTTGCAATCAATATCAAAAACAATGCTATAGAAAACCTTTTTTGTTGGTTCATTTTATTCTCCTATCGAATGTAACTCAATGGGAAAATATTCGAGATACCTACAATAAAAAAGTTACGAAGGCTTAAGTTACCAAAACGCCTTCCACTACTAATTAATTACTTCGATAAAACAATATCCACTGCTTTGGGATGAGAAAAATCAAAAGTATAAGAGTTCGCAAGCAAGAAATGAAGCCCTTACTTCAATTGGAAAGAAAATGGGTTTGACAGGTTAAAATTGAGCCCCTGTTGCTGAAAAGGCTAAACAAAGAAGTAACACTACATTCAATTTTAACCCTCAAACTACCCGCTTGCATCCAACATCCTCAAACACCATGTGGGTACTAATTTGCTTTTTTGATTTTTTATGGAAATTAAATAGATAGCAAAATAATTACTCAATAGTGGTTTGAAGAGACACAAACTCCGTGGTAGTTAGAACTTTGACATCCTCTTAACAACTGAAATCCAAATATTTACTGCCTGTTCAAACTCACCTTTATAATTTCATTCTCTTAATTTTATAATATCATTTTGCGATTTAACAGGCTGTCAACAACAAGTTCATCCCGCTCAAGTTACCAAAACGCCTTCCACTATCAATTAATTACTTCAATAGAACAATATCCACTGCTTTGGGATGAGAAAAATCAAAAGTATAAGAATTCGCAAGCAAGAAATGAAGCCCTTACTTCAATTGGACAGAAAATGGGTTTGACAGGTTAAAATTAGGTTTCATTACTTTTCTAAGCAATTTTGCTGAATTAAAAATGGTTTAGGCCAAAGTTAAAGGGCACAAAGGGGGCCATTTTTGTGAAAAAATTATTTAAACTGATGATATTGGATATCATCAGTTTAAAGCTTTTTACATGTATTTCAAATGAATACAAAATTATTAACAACATAAAACATGATCGAAAAATAATGCTTTTAATATGATTTTGTAACTCCTTCGAGGTTCAGGAATGAGCAATAGCAACTTTGACAACCAGTTGATATCATTGGTAGAAGGGTATCCCCCTATTTTTGACAAGGCCAATGAGAATTACAAAAATAACAGTATTAGATTCAATAGTTGGAGTAAAATAGCGGAAGAATTGAACGTACCTGGTGATAATTATTTTATCATTTAAATGGATATTATTTAATTACCAGTATTGCGGGAGCGGGCGGAAATTGGACATTGCCGCCCGCGGGTAGCAGTAGTTCCAGTTTCGTCCGCTCCCTAGATACGAAAAATATATATAATATTATTATATATTGGCGTACTCGAGCGAGAACATTTTTCTCTAATGAAAAAGGATGCACTTGTGTGGATTGAATTGTATGTCCTTTTTCATTACAAAAAAATGTTGGCGCTCGAGTACGCCATATATTATTATCATATATTAGATAATATATATGACAATAATAATAAAATAATAGTTATAATTATCCCAGCAAACGTAAAATTTTGAAAACTTATTGAATGCATAAAAATGTTTAAAACTGTTTTAAAACATATTGAACAAATGTTTAAACCAATAAGAAAATATTAAAACTTTTTCAAGTGAATGTCAGTGTAATAAAATTTAATCATTTATTATTAGTTTCAAGTTTTTTCTATATGATTGAATACTGTTTTCTGAATTTTAATACGTTTTAAAAAATTCACGTTTGCTGAGATTATACATGTTGTAGAATTTTTTCGAAAAAATTAATTGCTTAAAATCAAGAACAAAATTATCGAAACCCTCGTTTCATGACATTGTTCTAAGTTTGCCAAGTCAAAAATGAGGGCAGACAAATTCTACTCGTCATAAAGATCCATATGGTTTTTTTGCAATAAAATGCTTATTACCTGAAATACTTATAATTAAACTTAATAATTATTAAATTTGTTTGCAGTCGAACATTGCATTAACAGATGGCAACAATTACGAAATTCATTTTTGAAACATGTGCAGGCCTGTAAAAGAGATTTGCCATCTGGTGCAGGGTTAGCTGATGCTTTCAAAAAATCAAATTTTTAATTTGCATCTCAACTTACCTTTCTCCTTCCAACAGTTTACACAAGACAGTATGTTTCCATATCAGATATGGTTATTTTAATTAGAGTTTAAAACATGTAGGATGAGATGAGGTAATAATTATAAAAAACAAAAAATTGTTATGAAAATCCTACAAATTTTGAAGTTAATAAAAAATTTCGCGCTTTTGTTTTGTTGTTAAATTTTGTTTGTTTTTTAATTTTAATACCGCGGGAGTAAAACATATCTCTAGAGAGTAAAGCTTCTCTCGAAGCTTTACCTTGAAGAGTGTTTTTTTAACCCTCAACTAACCATACGGGTCTGCCAGACCCAGACCTCTTTTTTAAACTACAATTACTTATTAACGGTCCATAAACTGAGTTTCTGCCTTACCGGAAAAAAAAGTTTGGCTTGTCTAGTAACTGTTTATCTTTGACCGATATCATTTACTTTACGTTTTGATAGAACAGTCTGCCTACAAAGTTGAGTACGGGTCTGCCAGACCCAATATGGTTAGATTAAGTTGAAAAATTGATTTTCTGGAAATCGAATTAAAATCAAAGTAAGTATTTAAATTATTCGACAATATATGTTTTTTGGTCTTTGAACTCAATTTTACAATTTTAACCAAGCTTTTTGACCATTTTTAGGATCTATTAATTAATAGGAAAATTTTTGCATCTATTAAAAACATGCTATATTTCAGGTATGCAAATAACTCAACTTTTTTCGGCAAATCATTATGGTGTTTTTTCCTCTTAAAGGCAACATCCCCTTCCTTCAAAATACGTCATTCGCATTTACTTAAAATAATTATTGTTAAAGATACGATTTTTGCAAAAAAATGAGTTTTTGGTTAAATTTCTGTTTACATTTTTGTTATTCAAATGAAAAAAAATTCATTGAATTGTTACAGTAATATAAAAAACTAGTTAATAAAATCCTAAATCTTCGATATGATTACATTCAAAGATATTTTTTTACATTATTGTGGATAAATAACAATTTAGCTGAACCTTGGGTCTGCTGGACCCGTATGGTTAGTTGTGTTATAAATCGACGTATGGTTAGTTAAGGGTTAATTAAATATATCCAGTTATTATTCTTTATAAAAAACATTTCACGTAAATTGAACGTCATAACAGAAAAAACGTTCAGTTTTCTTACAAAACCATATTTAATAAATTTTTTAGAGTTTATATGTTTAATGAACATATATAACTATACATAGAAAATTTAAACAAAAATTGTGCGATATTAGTCTCGAATACGTATC
>JABFPQ010000254.1:0-13292 GCA_022817265.1 Masnerella sp. ZL-2020
GGATCAAATTTGAGTGATTTGACATGGAATGCACCATATGTATAAATATTTATTTCCGATAGATTCTGAAAGTGTATGCGCAACGCCTAAAGTCATAATTATGCCGAAAATATAAAAGCTAACAATTATTACCACGTTTTCTCTCTGTGTAAGGCTCACTGCTACGCTTCTCGATTTTGATTTCCGTAACATTTTGTCTTGGCGGTGAGGGAGAGGCCTCCGGTAACGGCTCGTGACTGAGCGGTGGCCACTTGGGATTGCGCGCCAAGTCGCGTTCAATGCGCAAGAAGCTACGTTTAGACTTGTCAATATTTCGCCATCGGTGACGCAGCTTCTGGAACACTAAATACTCGATGGCGAAATGCTCGACCAGAATTGATACAACGAAGTTGGCGAAGCCGTAGCCCAGGAGGATAATACGGAAACCGATGTCTTCCGGCAGCACCAGTTGGAACCTCTTAATAAGCCAACTACAAGGCGCGATTGCCAAATACGCGGAAAACAAAGAAAATACAACGAAAGATGCGAGCAGTTCGTGGTTGGTGAAAATGGACTTTCGGTACGGCTGGCTCTTGGAAAAGACCACTGCGAGAATGATGTACTGGAATGAACTGACGATGAAGATGGTGTAGTTCTCAAAGCAACCCACGTCGTCCTTATCGGCCGTGGCGTTGAACGGAACGAACCACTCGGTCTGTCGGATGTGCCACAGGCTGAAGAATTGCACTACGAAGATTATAAGCAGCTGGCACACAAGACTCAAAATCGGCGTTAAACTTATCAAACTCGTGAGTGGGGGCGTTTTCACTAAAGGTCCTTCATAAGTCCCCGTGCGTCCGAAAAAGAACGCTAGTACGGAAATGATGCCCAGGTCGATGTAGAGGAACTCGAAGTCCGTCAGGTTGGATTCGATCCCGTAGAGAAGCATGACGGAGATGAACTGCGTGAGGGAGTACGCCGCCATGTACTTGAAAATGCCGAAGGACGTGACCAGCGCTGCTCTACCCTCGCGAATCACGCTTAGAACACAGGAAATGTTGGTGTCGCGAGACGTAAACGGAGATGCAACTGAAGACTTAGTGTCGGACAGAGATATTCCGGTGTGCGCCGCTTTCAGGGCACCGCAGTCGTTTGCACCATCGCCTACCATGCCTGTAAACAAACATTATTTTATCTCAGTAATCAACAGTATATTTTGCACCAAGGGAGTAAAGTTGAACTTTACTCCCCGTGGTTCAAACGATATTTTTCGTAACCAGTGTAAGTAAAAGGTCGAGCTTTTACTACCTGCAGTTGAGGGAGTAAAGTGCATTTTTACTCCCGTGGTAATAAAGTTGCGCTTTACTTCCTAAAATTCAGGGAGTAAAAGTACGACTTTATGCGCACGTGTGACGAAAAATCTATATTAGATCTCTATTATTAATAAAATTTAATTAGTAAAATAACAAGTCTTTTCAACATTACTTGTGGAAAAAACATAAATATTATTTGTTTTTATTAAATGTTGATAAATTGGTGTCATTACCGATAATGTTTAAAAAAATTCAGATGTCAATTTAAATTTATCCTATTAATTTTAAGTACTAACCAACATAATAACCCAATGCTTGCAATTCCTGAACAAGTTGCTGTTTCTGATCTGGAGACATTCTTGCAAAAACAGCTCCCCGCGTTACTATTTTTGGAATCAGATCTGGATAATGTTGTTTGATAATGGCCCAAGTTTTGCCGGTCAAAGCAAAAACGTACTTATTACAGGAATGGTACACGCTGAAAATATTAAATGATTGAAAAATCAAAATCTGATAAGTTAAATTGAACTAATTAAGGTGATTTATCAATCTCGGTATATTTATCTAAACTCGTCTTACGAGTTTAGGTGCACAGTTCAAAATTGATCATTTTTATGAACGAAAATATCAATCAGGTGATTGTTTGCAACTTGAAGAATTGCCTGGTTTCATTTTGTTTCATAAAAATAATCAAGTTTAGATTGTACACCTGAATTGCTTTGCCACCTTATTCAATAAATATATGGGTGAATTTATTAGGTACATTTAAGCATTTTTTAAAATATTATACAATAAAGTTCAATTGATTTAAGTTGAACCAATTCATGTGAATTGGATTATTATTAAATCATTTCATTTATTGACATTGTCAAAAAAATTTAAATCTATACTTCGTTTTTCTTACTATGTTTAAAAAGTTTTACTCATGTAAACAATTGTAAACATTAATTTTGTGTGTGTTTTACTTGAATATAATAAAAATATCCCAAATACATACTCATTTGATAAATAATTAACGCCGTTGTCAGGACGGTTAAATGAACCGCTCTCAATGGTCTCTAGACTAACCACGCTATTGATGTCGGTGATGTCGGTCTGCGCGATAGTGGGCGAGATTGGCGACTGTTGACTGTTGCTGCGGGTAAAATATAATTGCGGTTTGGTCGGGTTCTGCGCGAGGGCAACCGCGTTGACTGCAATAACCGGCGTACCAGGCTTGATAATGTCGCAGTCGTGGGCCACGGATAATGCAGTCAATATGTTGTCACCGGTAACCATCACCACCTTAATACACGCAGCATTCAGTGCGGTGATCACAGGCGTCGTCTCGGGCTTCAATCGGTTTTCTAGTACAACGAAGCCCAAGAAGGTGAGCTCGGTCTCGGCGGCTTCTCGCGAGATGCGCTGCACTTTTGTATACGGAAGTCGAGTCAGCATCTTGTGAGCTAACGCGATCACGCGGTATCCCTCTGAAGTGTACTCTTGCAGAACGCTATCGAAATCCGATGGAACTGAAACGTAGCAAAATATGAATATAATTACTGATTATTGATTGTTATATCTGTGGCAAATGGAAATAACCAGTTAACTGACATAAACATAATTTCGAGATATTCAAGCTTGAAGTTGAGAAAGGGAACATCTTGTATACTGATAATAGTATTTTACCGTATGAGTGACGTTAGTCACGAGTCGAAGTAGCATGTTTTTCGGAACGCGTGGCAGTACCGAAAATCATCATTTTCGGCACGAGCGCCGAAACGGTGATTTTCGGTACTACCACAAGTTCTGAAAATGATATTTGTGGACAAAATCATATTGAATCATTGGTTGACTAATAGACCATAAAAACATAAAAAAAAACATTTTTCCATTTCACAATAAAGAATTGGACTTAATTAGTTATTGCCTTATGTCAGTTAAATGATTCTAATTCCTATTTGTTATGTATACTTATTTGCTTTCTAGCATACGCAAAAAATATATAGACCATGGTTTACAGTGATAATTTGAATGTTTTTTTTATCACATTTTGATCATCTTAATAATTTTGAATTAATTATGAGCGTATTTTTATCTCAAGATTTTGTTTTGTGTTATTGTGCGAATAAATTAAAAACATGTGAAAATGATGAATATTTTCTGACAAAGTGAAGTAAAAGTAATAGTTTAGTTAGTAATAATAATAAGTTACATTGATATAAATAATACAAATTATATAAACCATGATAATTGTCAAACCAACATACTGTTAAAGAAAAAAATCAATTTTAAATGCAGTTAACTGGTTATAGCCTAATCATATTACACTTAACTGGTTCCTTCCAGATTACATAAAAAACTATCGATTTAAAATTAAATATAATAAACTTTAAATGATCAGCTCGTGTCGCAAATAAAAATTTAAACCAAATTAAACAATTTCCACAGTTTATCTCAAATTTACAAAAAATGTTATGTAATTAGTTATTGCCATTTGCCACAGAAATAATGTTTTTACTATATTTGTCTCATTTTAGTATAAATAAAGCCACAGCTATTTACTAAAAATTAAATTTCTATTATATTATAAATTAATATTAATGTTACATCAAATATTCCCGGATTTTATTGAAACAGTATATTTCCCGAATTGACTGGAACTTTGATTTGCTATACTAATTTATTGTGTAAAGTTTATCTCTTTTCTGATATAAAGTATTTTGATCGAGATATTATATTTACAGACGTTGGATAGACCACAAAGAATCGCTCTTTGGCTAAGTCAATGTCTGATCCTGAACAAGGATCTAGAAGTGCCAAATACAGGACCAGATGCTGGTGCCATAAAACTATGGTTACAAAGTTTAAGGGACGGTCAAGTACATTTCCTGTGTGTGGATTCTTCAGGAAAAATGCTCATACAAACTAAAGATATTGCTTTTGCTGGCGATATCGTGCAGTCTTTGGCAGTTTACCTGGGTTTGAGAGAACTTTCGTCCGATGCCAGTTTTCCATTAGAGGAAAAAAGACTGAGTGAATATTTGGAAAAACTAAAAGGTCCACATTCTAAAAAATAATAAATTTCAACAACTGCAATTAGATAGAAAGAAGTTTGTTTATAAAGATAACATTTTTATTTTATTCTTTGATTTCAGGTTTTAAAGAAATAGAAACGAAACTCCAAGCGGAAGCAGCTGGAAGCATGACACTAATTAAGAACCTTTTGATACGTCTAGAAGATGCAAGAATTCTCATGAGCGTTCCGGATATGAGAAGAAGGTTAACCCAATTGCAAGCAATCAATGGCGACTTGATAAGAGACCACGAGATTAGAGTGAAGAGTTTCAGAGAATTATCAACCACTTTGAAAAATCTCAACCTCGGCGTTCAAAACGTGGCCAGGCTTCGCGGTAAGTTCTCTCCACTCAACTAAGCCCCAAGAATTCAAAATCTTTTGCATTCTTTTGTTCTCGTGGTATTTGTGAAGTTTTATCATTTTGAAAATTATCAAGTTTCAAAAAACATGGTAAAATTTTCGCGTTTCATTTATTAAAATTTAAACATTTTATGGTGTTTTGATTATGTTAATTTTTCTCAAATGAATTTTTTCAAAAATATGTCGAAAAACATTTTTTTCATACAATATATGAATAATTATATGTTTCGTTAAAAAAATATAAATTAGTATTTTTATCAAAAAACATAAAAATCCGTTTTTTCGTTGAAAATGTCGAAAAATTCATATTTGAAAAAAAATTTAAATGGTATTTTTGAGGAAGAAGTTTTTTGAAAAAATACAAAAAAGACACTTTACACCAAAACCGTAAAATATTTTTGAAATTATCTACATTTTTAAAATAATTTTTTCCCAATCCAGTGCTATATAAAATTTTCGAAAATTACATACGACAAATTTTTTTGAAAATTTTTGACATGAAATTCTTAAAAACATTGATTATTAAAATTAATTTTTTTAATAAGATATTTTTGAAAATCGACATGAAAATCCGTTTTTTCATGTATTTATTTTTTTGCTGAGTCGAAACTTTTCTAATTCGCGACTAATCGACGCAGCTAAACAAATTACGGCAAGGTCAGGCCGACTCATCTCTTTGCATCCGCGAAACGTGCGAGAAAGCCGGGTCAAAGTACTTTTACCTTTTTTCACGGTCAGGGGAAAGTAATATACTTGCAGTAAATTTAAAAAGAGCGATCGCGCGTTCGCAACTTTACCATCGCGTTCGCAATTATCCGCGCGGATACGCAACGCGTCGGCAAAAAGATCGGCGAGGTCGTTACACGGCCAGATCGAATTAGAAATTCGCACCGACGCGATACACATTCAAATTTCCCGCTTATTACGGTCAAATTTATCATTTCCTAGTTTTGAAAGTAATGACCATAATAAATTACAGATTCGTGAAAATATTAAGTTTACAATTTTCGCAATTTCATTTTATTTTTTATATTTTTGAATTAAAATATTTTTTGGAAAATATTTCAAGTATTAATATTTTTAGTCGATATTTTGAAATTTTATTACTTTCTTATTTCTTTTGAATGAAAATATTTTTCGTTATATTTTAAGTATGGTAATTTTTATTAAATAATTTGATTTTGGAGTTATATATTGAAAATGTGAACTTTACACATTATATACATTTTATATCAAATTTCAAAAATTGATAATTTTGATGACATTTAAGTAATTATAATGTTTATAGAAATTTAAAGGTAAAACTTGTAAAATATTGCTCATGTTTTCAGTTACACCAAACTATGGACCAAAATAATTTATCTCTGTTTCTTACATCAGGTTTTAACAAGGCCAGTCAAATTGGCCTTAATTTTAAAGTGATTTATTAGTTTATAAAAATCTAAAAGTAAAACTGCACAAAAATAGTTCTCATTTTTCAATTAAAAAAAACATTGACCAAAATAATGTATCTATTTCTTAAATCAGGGTTTAACAAGGTCAATTAAATTGGCCCTGATTTTAAAGGAAATATAACAATTACAACAAATTAAAAACACGGCATAACTTATTACTTTTAACAAACAATAGACAAAAGCAATTTCTCCTGTTTCCTAAATAAGGTTTTAACAAGGCCAACTAAATTCAACCTGATTTTAAAAGAAATGCAGAGTTTATAACAAACTTAAAAACTTCACATTTTTAATTATAACAAAAAAAGATAAAAACAGTTTCTCTTGTTTCTTAAATAAGGTTTTAACAAGGCTAACTAAATTCAACCTGAAAATGTTAAACTATTTGAAAATTTCAATTTTAACTTATTTTACTAATTTTAATATTTTTAGTGCAAATATTTATTTCTAAAGTTCAATAAAAATTCTAATCATTTTACTCCCAAGGAAAAAACCAACCTACTAAATTTTAAAAATCCTTACTCAACTACACAAATTTAATCTCAAACTACCTATAAATCCACAACAAATTTCAAATCCCATATTTTTCGTCGAAATATTTCTCATATCCTTTTTGTCTGCTCGCTTATTTTTAAACAGAAGAAGAAAGTCATCAATCACCTGCAGGCTCATTTTTGTGCCCCTTTTTTGTTCGTCGACTCGATGATCCTTTTTCTGCTGCTTTGTTAATTAATTTCAGGAAATTAAATATCAGTGTTTTCATGTTTCATAATGAGACATCCAACCTATTTGTGGATCCTAACATAAAAAACCTAAAACAATGTTATTAAATTGATAGACCATTTATTACATGCAAATTAATTAAACATCAACATAAAAAAGCAAAAATAATGCATTAAATTATAGAATTTTATTAATGGATACTTGTAATTAAATTAAGGATCAATATTAATAAATTTTATTATAATATATAATTTTAATTAAATGCATAAATCAGAGGGAAAAATATTCAAAGATGAACAATATTAGTTTTTCCGTTTATAAATAAAAATAATTTCTTTCTGTGTTTTAAAGTAATTAAACTGTACAAAAATATGACTCATTTATTAATTAAAACAAACAATGAGAAACAATAATTTCTGTTTCTTAAACAGGTTTTAATAAGGCCAGCCGAATTCGACCGGATTTAAAACTAATTATATTATAACTGTCGAAAAATGATCTTATTTATCAATTAGAATAAACAGTGGACCAAAATAATTGCTTGTGCTTATTAAATCAGGTCAAATTCAAGGCCAGTCAAATTCGAACTGATTTTGAAGTAAAACTGTACAAAAATTATATTCATTTTTTTGAATTAAAACAAACAATGAACCAAAAAAGTTTTTCCTTATTTCTTCAATAAGGTTTTAACAAGGCCAGCTAATTTCAACGTAATGACACTGATAAAAACAGATTTTTTTAAAAATAATGTCTTGTTTAAATATAATTGAATTAAGAATCAATAACAATAACTTCAAAATTTCAAAACCAAATTCATAAATAATGCATAAAATAATGTAAATAATATAATTTAAATAAAAAAATGATTATTAAAGAGATTAATGAATATGTATAACATAAAAAAATAAATGCTCCAAAAAGTGACGTTAAAAAAGACATCAGTGCATGCAAATTTCGCCGGCAGATATTCCATCGGATATAATTGGGTCACCCTTCTCTTTCGTGCACTTTATTGCAAACGGAAAGTGTATACGTCGTAATAGCGAATTACTGTCCAAGAAATGAAACGTCAAAAAAGCGCCGGCTCTAGCGACGTCTCAGCCAAAGGTGGCCGGACATTTTTGCCCGCTCGGACTTTCCAGTCGAACGTCCGCCAAAAAGTGTGATCGAGTTTGATTAATTCAAAATTCGCGTCACTAATTGACGTTAATGCCCATAAATCTTGGACGATGAATGCAGTTGCTGGAAAATTCATTTAATGTTGTGACAAGCGGAACTCTTTTGCCATTAAAAGTTCGGTCTCACGTATAATGGAGTAGAGATAACTGTAAATGTGAGGAATAAAAAATTGTAATTAATATTCTGTTAGTTCATTAGTCATAAAAATTACCAAGTTTATTGTGATTATTATTCATTTAAATTTTCTTGAATAATATTTAAAGAATTTATAAAAATATAAAAAGTTGGTATTTCGGTAAAAGTTATTAATAAACTATGAAAAATTAAATAATTATGTCAAATTTTGCATATTTTCATTGTAAAAACTGGTTTTATAAAGGTGTCTTAAATTAAGACACTGAAGTCTTAAATTTAGACACTTTTGTAGCATAAATTTTTAGAGTGTTATGATATTTTATAATTTTTCATTGAAAATTTTAAGTTTTATAAAATTTATTTTAAGTTCCTGATGTCTTAAATTCAGACACTGATGTCTTAATTTTTTATTAAATATATTAAGTTTCATCAATTTTACATTCGTAGTTTCATTATATTATTAACTAATAAAATAATTAATAAAATTGAAAAATTATGATAAAAAATGTAGTATAAAAAATAATAATCCCTGAACTATAAAGTAAATAATATTTCACTGAAAATTAC
Source organism: Masnerella sp. ZL-2020 (assembly GCA_022817265.1). Lineage (NCBI taxonomy): Eukaryota > Metazoa > Arthropoda > Insecta > Hymenoptera > Scelionidae > Masnerella > Masnerella sp. ZL-2020. Next base: position 8,766 of record JABFPQ010000254.1, read on the forward strand.
GAAATTCATTTTATATCTATTTGCTAACCATTATTCCAAATGACTTTTATTTGTGTTCGTGTAGAAATACCCTAGAGATCCAAAATCAACTTAAAAGCAGCATGACGATTTACATTCCAAAAAGCGACCCTCAAAGTTCGTTGCCCTGAGATTCGATTTTTCAAAGCACCTCGGTCGTCGAACAAGTGATTTTCAGGTGGTCTGACCCAAATCCTGGGTCTTAGAATTTTCGTGCCGAGCATTGACCAGAGGTAGAATTTGGAACGGTTCTTGACCTGCGTAAAATCCGTAATCTTTGTTACCTGGGCCGTCGGAGAACAGATGCATAGTTGACCCTCAACCTCTCTTTCTATACATCAAAGTGTCATTAAGTTTCTGTTCGAAGAAAATTGTCCAATTTTGAACATTTCTCGGTTGGAATTTCTCAAATTTAAGACAGATTGACCAGTTCAACCTATAATTCGAGTCAAATTATTATAATTATGAAATTCAGTGAATTTATATGTTGGACGTCTGACGGTTTACAAAAATGGAAATTAAAAAAGTTGACCCTCTTAAGATGAAAAAACTGATCTTGTGAAATTGCATTTTAAGTTAAATTATAAAAATTTTGTTAGTTTTGTTAGGTTTGTTAAATAAACATTAAAAATAAAATGTAAAAAAACATTAAAAATGAGATATGTGTAATATGTATCAATTCATAATGTGAGCTTTTTATTTTGTTTTCTTGTAATTCTATTGTAAATTGAATATCAACATCAAATAAATTAAAAGTGTTTCAAAACATGTTTAAAACAAAAGCCTGATTTTTGTATACACATACACATACTTTACAAATTTTGTATTTTTTTATTTAAATTCTATTGAGTTCATATCTTGATCATAAAAACCAAAAAAACTAATTTACCTGTCAACTTTTTTCAAATAAAAAAAAGATCATAAAATTTCTCCTCAAACAATTTCTGTAAACAAAAATCATTTTAATTGAAAAATAAACGTTGTTCGATAACTGAAACTCAAATATTTTCAAACAAACGATAAGATTGCAATTATCACCTAACATATGTTGAACATTGTTAATTCAATTTTTCCACCACTATCTACTTCAAACATCGCAAATTCATTAGCTGCAGATAAAGTATGTTCAATCACAAAAAATGCTTATTTTTAGCAGAACCTTAAAATACAATAAAAACATAGCCAGAAAATCCACTTGAAAGAGTTATATTTAATCAATTCTATACCATAATTTTAACAAAAATTCAGCGATCAGTAGGAAATAAAACGACAAAACATTGCAACCAAACTACAACAAAACGTGGAACGTGAAAAGAAAAGTGAAAAGTAGATCTGAATAGAAGAATGAGAGCCTTTTTTGCAGAAATAATTTAATATCGAAGGCAAGAATAGAACAAGTGACCGCAAGTGTATGCTTAAAACGTTTGTCTTACAAAATATAGCGTCGCGCTCATTTTTCGTATTTTCGTGAAACGTTTCAAAAGAAGTTCAGCCATAGAAATGCAAGTTTATGTACATACACCAGTACAAGTATACATATGTATAATCAAGAATATTTGTATTTGTATTCACGTTCGCATGAACATCCTCGTTTTTGGAGTCATCGAAATCGAAACAAGAACATTTCGTATGCGACCTTAGACGTATAATACACAGTGTCCATGAAATTTCGCATTTTCGTTCGATATTTTTGTTTCGTCGGCTGCAGTTTGACGCAAACATATATTAATCTATTTTGCTAATAAATATAAACTCAACTATAATAATAATAATCAGAGACAGAATTCGGTGATTACAATAAATAAACGCACCAGGTTTGACAATTGTGTTCCGAAATAAATATAATCTACGGTTCAACTAAAAAAAGAGTTTTATCCTGATCCTGTACAAATCGAACTGAAGTACAATGCTTTACAGTACGCAGTTTTAGGCTTTGAATCGCAAATGAGGTGCGGACATACAAAGTTCGTATTGTCGATCGATGCAACCAGAACTGAGATTCTTCTCTTACGTTTCTGGTCTTTGTTCTTTTCAGGTTTATACTGTAGATGTGTGTTGTAGATAGATAGATAAATAAATATTGTATATACACTGTAAAAATTTACGTCTATAGAACATTTATTTCATTATTAAGGTTCAACTTTGATTTCATAGTGTTTACTTGGAATTGAAATACATTTTATACAGTGTATGCTGCAGTTTCTATAGTACACCAAATTGATAGAAAATAGTGTAGTTTAGTGACAGAATAATATTAACAGTACGAACTCGTTTATTAAATTTCATTATAAACCTTCCAAAAAGTCACGCAATAATCAAAATTATAATTTTATAAATCATTTTATCTTACAGAGGGCGCCTCTGTCGATATTCCAGAATAATAAAAAAACAAGTTTATTCAAAAACAACCAATTTTTTCGAGTTGTACATTTAATATTATTTGATATAGTTCTACAGGAGAAATGTAAGGACGGAATCTCATTCCAGGTTTCATAACACGAACCAAGTTTATTTTAACTACTGGTTCGGTTTTGTTGATTAGTTGATTATTCGTCGCAAAGCTCGGTTGTTCGAAAGAATAGATGAGCAGTAAGTGTGACGTCGGTTTGGGGATAGTAACATGTTTGCGAATCGTGCGGCGATGTTGGTTTTGCGACGTAGAAACGAGAAGATACAGTGGGGACGGATCTAAGAGAGCATCTTCTCCTCTGGAATGGTCGGGCTCGTTGCAGATGGCGCTGCTGATGCTCGACGTGATTCCGTCTCTCTCAAAGCTTCGTCGAAACTTTGTGTTGAGTTCGATCGGGACGGAACAACTTTTGTCTGAAAAAGTAATTGAAAAATGAATTGTTTAATTATAAACTAATAAATTATTAATAATTTGGTAAATTTATTGATTATTATTAATTGAATTGTAGTTATAGCAAATTTTGAGAATTTTATATTTTATCAGTTGGTTTTGATTGAAAAAATTGAAGTTTTGTTAGGTTTGTTTGTTTCGTTAGTTTTGTTAGTTTTGTTAGTTTCGTTAGTTTTGTTAGGTTTGTTTGTTTCGTTAGTTTTGTTAGTTTTGTTAGTTTCATCAGTTGTGTTATAAATTAATAAACAATTGATTAAAAATTGAATTAATAAATTAAATGTAATTATTATTTGGTTATGCTTTTTTGCCAATAAGAAACTCAGTTTCTTTTGCAATTATGTGAAACGTTTCGAAATATGTTATATTTCTTCATCAGATTCTGAATATAAAATTACAAAAATTAAGTTAATAGTTATATATTAATATACTTTTGTACATTTTAATTTTACATAACTTATTGTAGTGAAAACGTAGTTGAATAATATAAGTTTGTCTCAATTATATATAATATTTAAAATTGTAGCATATATTAATGTTTTTTGAAATAACATTTTACAATCTGTAAATTTCTCATAATTTTTTTGAGATGTTAATTTTTTCATTTTAACTTTGCATTTAAATTTCAATTGTTTATGATATTTTATGTAAGTATTTTAATTTTACTCACATTAGACTATGATTGCAAGATTTGATTTGATTTATGAAATAACAATATAATTATGTATGTTATTTAAGGTATACAAATTATTATATAGTTCTTATTTCATGAGTAAGTTGTTAACTCATTTTAACTTAAAAATTGTTATTATAATTATCAGTATTTGTTACTTAAGATTTATGTATCAAATAATACAAAGTTTTGTCAAATTAGGAACTAAAGAAATTTTATGTATTTTCTATGTCATTGACGTTTAGAAATAATTTTTATTTCATCGTCAGAAGTAAGTATTTGGATGTTATGTCAATTTGACCAATATTGTTATATTATTGTTAACATCTGTGATTACAAATTTTCAATGCTGTACTTAACAATAGGTATTTTTGAACTTGATTAATTGATTAATAATATAATTTATTACGTTATAAATATATATTAGGTATTGTGAAATATTTTCAAATATTTTTAATAAATTTACCTTAACATTCTCATAAGCACTGCCAACCTTCTCCTCCAAAGAACGGAAACTATCAGAATTTCTCATCTGACCCAACTTCATTTGCAGGCCACTTCCAAATCCTCCCAAAATGCTCGTCGTCTTCTCAGCAGTTGTTTTAAAAACGGATTCGGTCTTTTGAAATCTGCATTGATAAAAAAATCCACATTTACTATCAATTTTTCCTCCATTCCTAAAATTTAGCTCATTAATGCCAAAATCAAAAACAAAAAAAAATTTGTTAATTATTCAAATTAATCATTCAAATGCTTCATTCATATCTGATAATCAAAGGACATCATATCAAGGTGAAATCTACAATTCCTAATTGAGAAATAAATACATCGCATTTCATGGGGCGATTGGTGTCACGAAAAGATAAGCAGCGTGCCGTTGTGAGTACTTACAAACTATTCTCGGAGACTGTCCTGGTGAACTGACCAATTTTCTCGCCAACATTTTGATAACTGGCCATCCACAATTCAAATAAAATAA
>JABFPQ010000255.1:0-13282 GCA_022817265.1 Masnerella sp. ZL-2020
ACTGGTTTTGCCAGCTTGATATCAAGCTGGGGAAACCAATAATAATTTTTAAAAATAACTAACACTTAAACTGAAAGTTGGCAATTAAATGGCGATTAATTGGCAATCAATTGGCAATCAATTATGGCAACGTTACTGTAGTGATTGGTGTAGAATGGCGTTATTGATATCAAGCTGCCAGTTTGATATCAAGCTGGCAAACCAATAACATCATTCTACACCAATCACTGCAGTAACGTTGCCAGAATTGATTGCCAATTGATTGCTATTTAATTGCCATTTAATTGCTAAACTTTCAGTTTAACTGGTAGTTATTTTTAAAAATTATTACTGGTTTTGCTAGCTTGATATCAAATTGGCAAAAACAATAACACCATTCTACACCAATCACTACAGTATCGTTGCCAGAATTAATTGCCATTTAATTGCTATTTAATTGCCAAACTTTCAGTTTGATTTTTAAAAATAACTAACAGTTAAACTAAAAGTTTGGCAATTAAATGGCAATTAATTGGCAATCAATTGGCAATCAATTCTGGCAACGTTGCTGTAGTGATTGGTGTAGACTGGTGTTATTGATATCAAGGAAATTGATATCAAGCTGCCAGTTTGATATCAAGCTGGAAAACCAATAAAATTATTCTACACCAATCACTACAGTAACGTTGCCAAAATGAATTGCCATTTAATTGCTATTTAATTGCCAAACTTTCAGTTTAATTTTTAAAAATAACTAACAGTTAAACTAAAAGTTTGGCAATTAAATGGCAATTAATTGGCAATCAATTCTGGCAACGTTACTGTAGTGATTGGTGTAGAATGGCGTTATTTGTTTTGCCAGCTTGATATCGAGCTGGCAAAACCATTAATAATTTTTAATAAAACGGTTAAACTGAAAGTTGGCAATTAAATGGCAATTAATTGGCAATCAATTGGCAATAAATTCTGGCAACGTTGCTGTAATGATTGGTGTAGACTGGTGTTATTGATATCAAGGGAATTGATATCAAGCTGGCAAACCAATAACGTCATTCTACACCAATCACTACAGTAACGTTGCAAGAATTGATTGTCAATTTATTGCCATTTAATTGCCATTTAATTGCCAAACTTTCAGTTCAACTGTTAGTTATTTTTAAAAATTATTACTGGTTTTGCCAGCTTGATATCAAGCTGGCAAAACAATAACACCATTCTACACCAATCACTACAGTAACGTTGCCAGAATTAATTGCTATTTAATTGCTATTTAATTGCCAAACTTTCAGTTTAATTGTTAGTTATTTTTCAAAAATTATTACTGGTTTTGCCAGCTTGATATCAAGCAAAACCAGTAATAAATTTAAAAAATAACTAGCAGTTAAACTGAAAGTTTGGCAATTAAATAACAATTTTGGCAATCAAATCTGGCAACGTTACTGTAGTAAATGATGTAGAATGGCGTTATTTGTTTTGCCAGCTTGATATCAAACTGGCAAAACCAGTAATAATTTTTAAAAATAACTAACAGTTAAACTAAAAGTTGACAATTAAATTGCAATTAATTGGCAATCAATTCTGGCAACGTTGCTGTAGTGATTGGTGTAGAATGGCGTTATTGATATCAAGCTGCCAGTTTGATATCAAGCTGGAAAACCAATAACATTATTCTTCACCAATCACTATAGTAACGTTGCCAGAATTGATTGCTAGTTGATTGCCACTTAATTGCCATTTAATTGCCAAACTTTCAGTTTAACTATTAGATATTTTCAAAAATTATTACTGGTTTTGCCAGCTTGATATCAAGCTGGCAAAACCAATTACACTATTCTAAACCAATAATTAGAGTAATGTTAAGAAAATTAATTGCCATTTAATTGATTATTATTATTAATTGCCATTTTATTAATTATTTATATTTGCATTTGCAGCAATATAACAATATTGATGCCAATATTATTTTAAGCATTCAAAAGTTGTGTATTATAGGTTATATAATTTTTATAATTCATAATAATATTATCACGTTATTACAATTTAATACTACAAATTATTATAATTATATATAAAGATAAATTCTAATTAACTTTAAATAACCATAACCTCAATTGTCCACGATTTTAAATTTTAATAAATTATCAAATAATCATGATTTATGTATAATTCTAAATGACATTTTGCAAATGTATAGTGTCAAATTACTTAAAAAGTAATATTTAATATCAAATTATAAATAATTCATTTTAAAATAAGTTTAATTTTCGCGGTAAGTTTAGATGTCAGTGCGCCAAACAGTTAGTACCAAATTATTAAAAAAAAAAAACTATTTTCCATTTAAATAACAGGAAAAAATAGTGCTAACCCGAAATCAACAAATATTCCGTTAAAATTACCAGTTTTTTTTTCTTTTCAAAATCATTATATAGTAGTTATCAATTGAAAAAATGAATGAAACGAAAGGACGACCAGCAAAAAAAACAAAAGAAGAAATTCATAAAGTTTTTTTGGAATTTAAGGATCAATTATTTAAAGGGGAAGGGAATACAGTGATAAGTAAAAATCATGAAATTTGGAAAGAAGTTTCTCGCGCCCTAGATTTGCAATTGAGCTGCAAATCATTGCACACATATGCGTGTGAATTCCGAAGAACTAAATTAAATGAAAGAGAAAATGTGCAGAATGACTCTTTTTTGGATGAATCTAATGAATGTGATGGAAGTGTGATAGAAGCTTCATTCGTTGATGAAGATGGGAAAATAAAATTTTGTATCCAATTTTCCAAAGAAGAATTTTATCAATTAACGGAAATTTATAAGGTGAAATGCGCAAAAAGGGGGTCTCGTTCCCGTCGAAGACTCAAACCTGGCATCTACCAAGAATTGATTTCAACTAAAATTTTTGAAAATGTTTCGTTAAAATGTGGTTTTCTGTTCGAAAATCAATATGTTTCTTTTGAGAAACCTTTTGGATGGGTTGCTGGTAAGATTGTTTTCAAGTATTTATAATAAAGTATTTTCAAATAATAAAATATTTTTAAATAATATAATATTTATATAATATAATAATATATATATATACACACAATATGTACCCAAACAATTATATTTATAATATTTATAATTTTTAGGTCACTGCAATTGTGGGTCCAAATTAAACATATCGATCGAGGAAGACTATATCGACAGCCACAAAGTCAATTTCGCTTTCGAAATTACTGTTGGGACGCAAAAAACTTGTTCCAAAAGATGGCTGCGAAATCCAACAAGGACAGAAGTGGGACAAACGCTGCAAAACAAAACTGTGGAGGCATATCGTTCGGAAAAAGCTAAAACATTAATTATAGATAATATAGAAGCTCCTTCTCTATACAGTGCCCAAGTTCTTCGACAAGCCAAGCATGAGCAAAAAGTTGCTCAGTATATCCACCAGGATCCTATTTCTGCATTGGATATTATGGCCCACAGCGAGTTTGCCAATGAAATCCATGTGCTCAGCGTCAAACCGTTTGTTTGCATGTATTGGACAAATGAGCAAATGCACCTGTATAAAAAAACTATAAAATCAGGTCAAACAACAACATCTATAGATGCAACGGGAGGAATCGCTTTTAAAATAGTAAAACCATTTAAAAAGTCTTCTTCGGCCATTTTTTTATATGAAATAAGGTGCAAAAATGGACCCACTCAATTCACTGCAGCACAAATGCTTTCAGACAGTCAACACACCAGCACCATCGAGTATTTTTTAATGAATTTTAAAAAATACGGCGCACCGGTTCCACCTGAGATGGTAACTGACATGTCTCGTGCATTATTGAATGCGGTCACAAGATCATATACAATTTATGAAAATGTCGATCAATATTCGAATGCGTTGTACGATATCACAGATCTTCCCCAAATTTTTATTCGTTTAGATGACGCACACTTCATAAATCTATATAGGAGTTTCTTAAACAAGAGAGTGCAATCAAAGATTAAGATTTTTTACCTGGGAGCAATCGGACAACTGATCCTCTGCCGTACGATTGAAGAAGCCAAGGCGATTATAAAATCTATATTCACATTATGTTACAGTGATATAGGTGGTTATCTATCCAACGGACGGCAGTCAATGAGTGAGAGAGAAAGTTCGAGACTACGTCTATTGATGACAGGTAAATAAAATATAAACACTCAAACCACAATAAACTTCATATAATTTCAATTATATAATACATTCATGACTAACCAAATGATATAGCTCGCTCGAGTTATCTTGAATATGGTAAAAAGATTTTTTTTCAAGTTTCATATTTTTTAATAAAACGTGTGTTTTTCTGCTTTGAATAGCGTGAATCTAAGACATTATCCCTACAAAAATGGTTAATTGTCGAAAATCCTCAAACTGAAATCTCATTAAAGCATACTTTCAAGCTTATCGATAGGGTTGTTCAATTGACTGTTTAAAATGTTGATAGTCAATTTACTGTTTCATTTACTGTCAAATTAATCTAATTTATACAATCTGAACTTGAATTATGAGTATTTTAATGGGATGGAAAAATTATACAACTTCACTCAAATAGTTAATCTCATATAGTGAATTAGAGTAATTGAAATTCATTAGAATATTTTTTTAGTCAATACATGACTTGGAAAATCAAAATATACCGTATTTTACGGAAAATCCAGAATCAACAAATTATAATTGGATATTATTAAAATTTATTAGTCTTAAGAAAATTATTTTTTGTTATATTAAATTCTGTGAAATAATTGATTCATAACATACATATATATTATATTAAGTTTTAGGTGAATAGTTTTAATAATATGAACTATAAACGTTCTATTAAACATTTGTCAGCTAAACAAAATGTTCTTAAATATGCTATAATTAATAATTTAAAAGACCTACGTTAAGAATATGACAAATACGAACTAGTTTTCCATCAACAATTGTCACAGTTCAACTTACATTCAAGATACAGACCAAAATAATACAGCGATATTTAAAATAAGTTACGTAGACTGGTTACTTTAGCAGTTTTTGAATGTTATTCTCAACCTTCTCTATCTCGACTCCCATGAATTTGCTTTGCAAGGTAAACATGCCATTCTGATGGATCGTCAAGAACTTGAATAAGATGTTTTTTTCGGCTGCGACTGTGACCCATCACCCAAAATTTCATTTTCTTGGTGCGAGATCAATCTTTTTCAGACACGTAATAGTCATTATTTGACTTGTTATATTTATAATTTGTGAACAATGTTTTAAATGTTTGAATATTGTTCAATACTTTATTAAAAATAAGCAAGTTGCATGTAACTATATGTTTATTTATTTTCTCTGTTTCCTTGGTTACCATAACACTGATTGGCTTCATTTTGGTTTAGGTTGACAAGTAAAATATTAACTTATTTGAATTTGTTCAATATTTACAGCGGAGCCAATTCATGTGTGTCATTATGTCATTATTTGACTTATAATTTTTATCAGTTTCTAACATTTTTTTAAATCTGAAATATTAAAAATTGCCATCATAGAGTATTTATGCAATAAAAAATTCAATCAATAATTTTAAACATTTAAAATTTTATTAGTGAGGCCTTCGAGATTCGCCGGTTTTCGAGACTCTAGCACTGCTTTTCATGTTGCAAAACATTAAAAAATAAATTAATACACAATGTTAGATTTAGTTAGATTTACTCTCAAATATGTTTGGAAAAGGAATTACTTCAAATTGTGCTTGAAAAAGGAGCTACTTCTAAGTATGTGGAAAAAGGAGTTACTTCAATATAGGTAGAAAAAGAATTTAACTAGACTCTCCTCGTCGCTTTCTACCCTCGTCGCATTCTCTCCTCGTCGCATCCACAGTAGGGAAACTGAATTTCTCCCCCACTCAGTGTCACTCATCAGTGAAACAGATAAAAGTTAGACTGCGAAACGATATTTTTGATCAATGTATTAACTTTACATGATCCATGTGCGATGCAAATATAATCCATATATATGAATCATACATGTATAACATAAACAAAGTTTCAAGTATTTTTATGAAGTAATTTTGAAGTAATTAGTTCTTCATAAGAGATAACGATTTAATCTAATGTTATATTTGAACATTTTGAGTTACATTATACTAAAATATATGAATTAGATTGTAATCGATATTTGAAGATGTTATCACGGTACCTAAGACAGTGACGAAAATCGGTGAAACTTCTTTACATATTGTGATTTTATTTCAAATTTAAAATGAATCAATAAAATATCCAAATTATATCAATTGACCGAACATTTGCAAATATTATATTCTAATAATATCACATTACAACTTAACGAGTGACGCTTATTAAAATTTAAATTTATTGTTTTAGAAGATACTAATGTTTACGAATTGTACAATTCTGATGAGATTAAGAATGACCAACCTCAGGCTGAAGATGAAGAAGTAGAAGATACAATGTTTCCTAATGCGTGGTACGGTTTAGGAAATGAGCTGAAATCCACAGTTTTAGATGAGCTTCGTCAGGAGGATGGCTATATTCCAAATGCATACCATTGTCCAGGTTTAGGAGACTACCTACTGCAACATCTGCGTTTGCTACCTCTATGGTCAAACATTTGCAGAGACAGCTTTGGATACGGTCGAGTACCAGCTACGTCATCAGCCAGTGAGAGTGGATTCAAAGTGTTAAAGAAAGATGTCTTTGGAAAAGGAAACAGTTTACCCCTGAGAGTTGACGATTTTGTTCAGAAACATATTAGATATTTGCAGGGCAAGATAAAAATCATCAATGCCGAATCAAAGAACAATGAAAGAGTGAATAATGATGAAGACGCCGACGATAATAATAGCAATGGTGTTACTGAAAATAACATCGATGAAAATGATGGTATGTTGTTACTGATATAAAAATTTAAATTTTTTCAAATGTCCTTAAGATTATGTATCAAAGGTATAAAGTAATGCTTTACTTTTCTGAGGAGTATATAATATTTTAATCACAAATGCAAGTAAAAGTCGAGAAAGTTAAACAATAGGAAAATTGTTTGGTTAATTTCCATTTTTCAAACTTTCACATTATTGGCGTTCATTTTAAGAACTTTACAATGTTGATCAACTAGGTTTTCTTTCCAAATTTGACATTCTCTTAATCTTATTCAATTTTGAACAATATTAATTTTATTATATTCATCATTGACATTATTTTATAGAAGTACTGTCTGAGCCATCGATCTCTTTACTCGATCCGAATAAGTCTTCTTGTCCAGCTTGTGCTCGAGGAGATGTCAGCGATAGACAGTGCGTCCGATGCCCTCGTAAGATTCATCATTTGCCTGAATGCTCGTATCCATATGATGGTGACGAAGAAGGATACAATCAACGGCGCATTTGCAAAAGCTGCAAAGTCAAAGAAGACTTGACAAAAAATAAGGAATCAGAACCGGACAGAAGGAAGATCCGCAAACGCAAAATTGACGACTCAGCAGAAGAGAACACGGAGAAGAATGGAACCGACTGTTCTAAGTGCAATTCAGAAAATAATATGGATGAAAATGATGGTATGTTGTTAGTGATATAAAAATTTATATTTTTTCAAATGCCCTTAACATTATGTATCAAAGGAAGAAAGTACTGTTTTACTTTTCTGAGGAGTATATAATATTTTTCATCACAAATGCAAGTAAAAGTCAAGCTTGTACTACTTTATTTTTGAGGATGATGGATAATATTTTACTCCTTAGAGGGTAAATTTCTGTTGACCCTCTAAAATATAGAAAGCAAAGCTCGACTTTACGCATCCGTGTAATGACAACATTAATTGACACACAATTCAATGAAATTATAATACGCTAGACAATATTTTAATTAAAGAAAAAATTTATCGACTAATAACTAAAATACTAGTACATAATTCTGTAATCAATTTTACCGTAAAAATGAGTTCCAACAATTTAAGTAAAACTAACTATAAATATTAACCACGTACAAAGTTAAACATTAGAAAAATTGTTTGGTTAATTTCCATTTTTCAAATTTTTACATTGTTGGCGTTTATTTTAAGAACTTTACAATGTTTATGAACTAGGTTTTCCTTCCAAATTTGACATTCTCTTATTCTTATTAAATTTTGAATAATATTCACGTTATTATATTTATCATTGAAATTATTTTATAGAAGTACTGTCTGAGCCATCGATCTCTTTACTGGATCAGAATAAGTCTTCTTGTCCAGCTTGTGCTCGAGGAGATTTGAGCGATAGACAGTGCGTGCGATGCCCTCGCAAGATTCATCATTTGCCTGAATGCTCGTATCCATATGATGGTGACGAAGAAGGATACAATCAACGGCGCATTTGCAAAAGCTGCAAAGTCAAAGAAGACTTGACAAAAAATAAGGATCCAGAAACGGACAGAAGAAAGACCCGCAAACGCAAAATTGACGACTCAGCAGAGGAGAACACGGAGAAGAATGGAACCGACTGTTCTAAGTGCAATTCAGAAGATGTGGGCAATTTTATTTGTTCAGTATGTTCTAAACCGGTTCATAATGACAAGGATTGCTCGCAAATTGTAAAAACATACGACAAATCTCTTCAAGTGTGCACATCCTGTTATGCAACAATATCAATCCCTGATGTAGACGCCACTCGTCAAGTTGAAAATTGGATGGGTCTTGGAAACAAACCATCCAATGCTTTTTACTTAGGAGGAAAAAAAGAACAATTAAGAGATGCACTAACATGGAATGGTCACAAGAAGTTGCCAGTTTTGAAGAATTCAAATCACTCTTCTATGCACCCTATAAAACTCCATGGAAAAACATTCGAGGTTTATAATACTTGCTCATTCGACAGTGTTGCACAGTTAATATTCACCGCAATCGTAGACAATTCAGTCTTACGCGAAAAGGTATATAAATTTACTTTAAGATACTTTCAAAACCTACATTTCAACGTGCAATTTTGATATACACTATTGGGACTAGCAGTATCCATTGGTGGCGCTGATCTCACAAAAAATGACGGTCGTTAAGCCACATTCGGGTACTTTTATCATTAATTATTAATAATTTAAACTGCCTAGAATGATGAACGTCAAAGTTTCCATTATGGGAAAAATATTTTTTAAAACAAAAATGTTTGTTTGTGGCTCAACGGGAGCCATTTTTTCGTAGTACTCCAAATATCCGCCAGGTTTGTAAGCTATCTTGCTAGTCCCAATACACCAAAAGTTAAAACTAGAAAAAAGTTTTAACTTTTGGTGTATCAACTAGGTTATTTCCCTTGGGGGTTTTGTTAGAAAAAACGCCAAAACTTGAATTCAATTAAAATACAAAATATCTATAAAATCTTATAAATTAGAGAAATGAATTATTAACCGATTCCCGTTTATGCGTTGCATTTCTGTATTAAAATGACAGTTGCTTATATCTGTGTGTATCCGATGAAAGTTCTATCCAACATCACCTAATCTTAAATGTGGTAAAAGATATATTACGTCAGTTTTTCTAATAAAGAGGTATTAGAAAAACTGACCATTTTCTACTGAATAATTCGTCTTCTATAAATTATAGAATATCCTCCATTAATTTATAAAATTCTAGGTTACAGCGTACAAAGACGAAAATTCATTTGCGAATTTTATTACAAATATGTATGAGGAAGGAGTGACAGCTAAAACTTATAAGGCTAGAGCAGAGGTTTTACTTGACATCATAACTCCAGAAGTGATTGAGCAAAAAGACCAGTACTATAAACTCCAGAGTAATTACGAAATTATAGACATGGCAAAACAACTGATGAAAAACATGGTAGAAATCATAGAAAAGTCGACTTGTAGTTCTGAAGTTTGTGAACAACGAGAGAAATCAACACGTCTAAGGACAATTAAAGTTTTTGACAATGAATTGATTCATGAATCAGCGTACAGTCTTCTATCAGAAAAATTTCATTTTTTTGGAGAAAGTTATTGCGCCGAGAAAAATTGCAATGGAAGTACGATAAAAGAATTGGAAAGTATAGGTAATAGTATTTTACATTATTAATGAAAAAAGTAGGGTGATTTCATGATCAGTCACACACGAGTTGGAAGAGCCCCTACTTTTCCCAATAATAAAGTACATTACTTTTTTCTTACAAGTAATGGGAAAACTGCCTAATTTTCTCATTACTCGAATTGGATAAATACTCAGATTCTCAACTCATGGGAATGGGAAAAGGACACAGTTTTATCTTACAAGTAAGGAATTGTTGTGTAAATAACAATTCTTTATGATCGTGATCAAACGCAAACTTGTTGTGTGAATAAGTTCCAGTTGACGCAACCATTTACACTTAGAAACAAATGTCATTAATAACCATCGTTTTTAACCTTTTTCTGGCGACATCTATAGAAAAATGGAAATAAAACTGTTAAAAATAGTAACATTTTCCAAGTAACGGTCTAAGTCGCAACAAGATTTATATCCAACATATAAGAATTATAAATTATGGTTGCGAAAATACCAAGAATACCACAATTCACAATATTTGATAAATACATTTATTCTGGTGATAAAATAATTTTAAAACTTTAATCACACACCAATAGTTTCATTTAGATTCGAATATGGCAAAGTTATCAAATTATTGCTTGAGTAACATTTTCTGTTTGAATCAGCAAAATAAACTGTTTTCGTCACATGTGCACGCAAAGTCGCACTTTAATCCCTGATTTTAGGGAGTAAAGTGCAATTTTGGTCCCTAGGGAGCAAAATTGCACTTTACTCCTTAAAATCAGGGATTAAAAGTTCGACTTTTTACATGCACTTGTGATGAAAAATATCGTTTGCACCGCGGGGAGTAAAACTCAACTTTACTCCCTTGATGCAAAATATACTATTTCAACAATTGTATTTCCATTTTGATGTTCACCCCGATAACAGATCATCTGTGATTGCTTTCCTTTGCATCACTGGTAACTTTTCCAACAAAAAAAAACTTTTCCTACGCATCACTCACAGATGCATAGGACTTTAATAGTTGTGCGAAAACATTCGTCAGAGAGGTTAGAGACAATTTTTTGTTGGAAAAGTAACCAGTGATGCGCAGGAAAGCAATCACTGATGTTCTGTTCTCTGGGTGTAGGTGGCGCCAGAATAAAGTTAGAAAGACTATTTATAAATGAAATATTCTTCTAAGTGTATATTCTAAATAACGATATTTTCATTTTAAAATAATTACAAAAACTAGAAACAATTGAAGTCATTTTTAAAAGTCGATTATTTCTAATATCGTTTGAAAGTACTAGTAAAGTATTTTCAAAGTAAGTACTTCATATGTCATATGAAGATGTTATAAAACATATCATATGACATGTTTTTGAAAAACAGGCTATAATTCGCTTTTACATCATTGTTGTAAAATATGTAGCGTAATTTTATATGAATAATACTAATAGGTTAGTACCTATGGATGTTTGTGATCTAGAAAAGAAATTAAAACGTCTCTTTACACTGACTGAAAATAAAAGTAAGGAATTTTGTAAATAATTAACGTGAATAAATATCTAAAACCATTCTGAAGATTTCGTCTTAAAAATAAAACTGAACTTTGAAATTCTACACAAATTTGAATTAAAAATATATGCTTTAGACTAGATAATAATAATAATTTATAGTAACATAAGAAATGTCACTTATTGACATTTTTCTGTAATAGACCGTACTCGAAAAACTTTGATATAAAACTTACTCGAAACATGTTCAAAAAAAATATAAATTTTCAACGTCAATTTTCTTTATTTTTAAGTTTTAATAGGAATTTGCTCAGTTATCGAAAATGTGAAATCGTTAGCATAAAATGTGTAGATTTATTTTTATTAAAACACAGATTCTTAAGACATTTTTTTAAAACATTCATCTATTGGTCAGTAGGGCCAAAAGTTTGAGAAATTGTATACACCAGTTGGAATAATAATATTACAATTTTCTATTTAATAATATTTAACAAAAAGCCAATTTCTTTACCTGGGTAGTTTTTGATTTTTTGAAATATGTATATTCTTAGACTCAATGTTTTATGATGAAAGAGGACTGAAGGGTTTCTGTTGTATTAAAATAAATATATATTATACATGATTTAAAGTGAATATTAATGATAGTAATTTTTTTCAGGAGACTTCGTAATTGTCGATGTATCAAATGAAGATGATTACCAAATGAGTAAAAAAATAGCATTAAAAAAAATACCGCCAAAAATAAAGAATCCCTTGGAAGGAAAAGATTTAATATTACTGGGAGTCATCAATTTTATAGGAAAAAGAACAGTAACACGAACTGCTGACATATCTAATATTGCCCACTATACTTGTCTGTGCCTTCGAGGACAAAACTGGTATGAATACGATGACATCAATGCGAATACGTATAAAAGGAAACCGTCATACCAAATTGTACCTGCTTTAGTCTTATATACCAAGTGGGTCCCAGATCGTGCTTGAAGATGCATTCGAAAAGCTTTGTTTATATAAATGCATGAAAGGTCTAAGATTAAGATTTTTATATGTAATATAAATTATATAATAAGTTATTTAAAAAAAATGATGTAAAGAATCTGTGATCTAGATGAAAAAATAATTACAAATCTGTTTTTTAAATAAATAATTTATCATTTTGATATTGATTATTATTTTGATAACAATTTATTTTGGAACATTTGAATATATTTTTGTCTGCTTTCCCTGACAAATGTAGTGTTCGATAGAAAAACATTTTCTAAAACAACAAATCAATTTAAAGATTTTTTTAGATGGCACACGAGTACCTTGAAAACGACTTTGACTTTTTATGTAATTCTAGTTCACGAGATTAAGATTAATAATTTTCGTTCTTGAATATTTTTGATACAGAAAAGTACTCTAAAGAATGTCATAACGAATGTGCCGAAATCATTAAAAGCAAATTACTAAGTCCCGAGATATGGTTATTTGCATCAATTTGTAATGATTTCAAAAATTTCATCATAAAAAAAACTAAAAAATAACTAACAATTAAACTGTGAGTTTGGCAATTAAATGGCAATTAAATGGCAATCAATTCTGGCAACATTACTGTAACGATTGATGTAGAATGGTGTTATTGGTTTTGCCAGCTTGATATCAAGCTGGCAAAACCAGTAATAATTTTTAAAAATAATTAACAATTGAAATGCGAGTTTGGCAATTAAATGGCAATTAAATGGCAATTAATTCTGGCAACGTTACTGTAACGATTGATGTAGAATGGTGTTATTGGTTTTGCCAGCTTGATATCAAGCTGACAAAACCAGC
>JABFPQ010000256.1:0-13255 GCA_022817265.1 Masnerella sp. ZL-2020
ATTTAACTTTTCGACAAAAAAATTTTTTCGAATTTTTGAAAAAATCTTAAGGGGTACCCCTTGACATTTTTTTGGGGTCAAAAATTTTTTTTCGAGATATTGGTTCCACGTGACTTAAAAAGTTCTAAAACGTAAAAATAACCAAAAAAAAATTGAAATTTCATCAAAAAATTTTTTCAAAATTTTCACTTTTTTTGACGATTTTTTGTCGATTTCTCAGCCGAATAGAATTATTATTGTAACCAACTGTATCGATTTTTGGTTATTTTTGGCCCCGGTTTCCGAGCTAACTTTGATTCCTACGACCACATTTTTCTGTGCAAAGAAATGATTTTAAGTCAAAAAATGTCAAAGACGATCACGAAATAAAAGATTTTTTGTTCTTAACAAAAGGTCATTTTTGCACAAATTGTACAATTGATAAGAAATTACATCCAAATGACAGCGACCACCCCGAACCTACACCTAATGTCTATTTTACTGCAAGTATAAGGTACATGAAATGCACACAGCGACTTCTGCACGAACGCACACGCTGCGTTTATCGTGGCAATTCTCGATCGCGCGTTCCCTACCGATTACGAGCTCACGTCGCCTTGTTGCGCTACCTCGCATGACAGCAGGCGACGATGTCATTGATATATTCAAAGATAACAATATGCTCAACGAACATTTATCAAATGATATGCATTGTGCACGAATCGATGTAACATTATCTGCGTCCTATTTGGTTCTATGTCAAATATGAGTGGACAAACATTGATTGCACGTCGGGCAACACTGTCTTAAAAAGACAAACAGAGTGTCGAATGAGGACGTGGTTTGCGTGATAACCGCTTACCGGTTTTAAATCAATGAAACACTTCAACTACTGCTTTCCGAAAAGTTGCATAAACTGTTATATGTCTTTATGTCTTATATAATCTGTAGAAATTTGTTGAAATGCGTGGTCTGGAAATCCGTAATTGATAGTTTGTTTAGATGATTATTCAGGAAATGTGATAAACGTTAGTTTTTGAAATGTTTCTAAATATATTGAATTAAATTCAAAGAAATACTTCTTTTATACAGCTTAAAAAAAATATTAGAATTCAAAATTTCAGCAAAAAAATTTGAAGGAAAAATATCCCTAGACCAAATTGGATATTCAAATTTTAAATACGATTTGTTTTTAATAATTACTAAAATATTTTTACAGAGAAAAAAATGTAGGTTTAAAAAGAGCAGCTGAATCGAGACGCGTAGGACTCTCCGTCAGAGTGATTCATTAAAAAAATTCGTTGTAATTCTTTGTCGGACTTACAAAAGTCACACTTCTCAGCGCATGGATAACATAAGTGTCACATAATGCGTGGTCGAGCCTGTCTATAAATGATATACGAGCTTCCTTTTGACTAATTCCGCCTCGTTGTTAACGGCACAGAAAGATACCGGCTGATGTATTATATGCACATTTAGCGCCGTGTTATCTCGAAATTTACCCTTATAAAGTACATTTTGCGCTCTTAACCTTTCATTTTCATACAAAATTTTAATTAATCGCATTAAAATGATGAAATATCTTCACTTTTACTGATAAAAGAAGACTCTTTGTTAAATTTTCTTAAAAGAAATTCCACAGGCAGTGTTGAAGTGTTCTTAGAAGAATTCATAGAATAAAGTACGTAACCCATTATTAAATCACTTTTCGGTCCATGCGATCAATTTAATTTGACAATCGAGAATAATTTTCGTCCCCGTCGTAACTCGTATTCTAGTCGGAGTGATTCCTCTTAAGGCATAATCGCTTGTGTTATGAGAGAGGAACGGCAGACGGTTGATTCGTTAAATTTTTGCAAAATATGGCGACGATATATTTCCACGAACCGTTTATTCTTTTTCCGGTTAAGTCGGTCAAGTGATATCTTAAATTGAACAATGAAGAAAAAAATGACGCCCAAGATGAGAAAAAAATTATTGCATTTTTTGAAATATCAATTAACATTTTATCATTCTTTTGCAAACATTTTATTTTTATCGACAGTGTCATCAAAATATTTCCTAAAATATTTAACGAAGTTTTTGTTTTATTTTTTTTCAAAATAATACAATTTTCAAATGCAAATGGAATGAAAATAATAATAAACAGTTTGTTTACATAGTTATGTTTACAGAAGTTTATTTTTGGTTTACATAGTAGTAATTGTTTTATTTACAAAGAAGCTATCACTTTCCGTTTACAACTTCAAGTTTGTTTACAAACATAGTATTTATGTTTTGTTATGTGAACAATAAAAATCCTCGGAAAGATATTTATAAACAAACAAACTCTGTGTTTGTTTTGATGTTTCCAACGATGTTTATATTTTTTCTGGATGCAACCAAAACATAACATCACCAATTTTACGCAACATCTCGGTGATATACGACGAAGAATGCAAAATATGACACTTTTGCATTGAGAAAGGATCGTCGCGCGTCCTGGCCGTGTAATTACCTAACCGCGCTGCATAAGTCATTGCACCAGCTGCCCTTTCGAGTAAGGACGCAATTTCGCAGATGCAATCAACCGCTTGATAATCCTTATCTCCGGTTGACATCGATAAGTCTATCAACGAGATTAATAATATAATTAGCGATCATTAAGAGTTCCCAAAGTACCGAACTGAATGACGCTTAATTTGCGCGTACGGCTTTTCGTCACTCCTGCGAATAATTATTTTTACATAATTTGACGCTTAAGCTTTAGATAAGTTTTTTCGAGTTTTAATTAACGACATGCATAACGTAATGAAATTTGACGAAGGATACTTTGTTTAGCTCGAGCAGCGAGCAAAAAATTTGAAATTAGTCTTTTTCATGAACGTCGTTTCTTGTTCAGATTTATTTACATAAAATTGTAAGGCTAATACATAATGCATACTATTTACGATTAACACTTGTCAACGAAGTTGTAATGTAAACTGAACTCAGTTATTAATGTAAACCGAAGGATCAGCTGGTGTGGAGTCGTTTTATTCAGAAGGGCATTACATGAAAACGTATAAATTTTCGAATGTTATGAATTGGTTGCATTGTAAACATTGACCGAAACATCAAGAAACAAACAATGGAGTTTGTTTATTTATATGAACTTGTTTTGAAGAACTGTTATTGTTTACCTAAGAATTATTTACAAAACAAAACATTAAGTTTTATTATACAACCAAAGTTTTTTACTAAACGAACCGCTTAAATTTATTTACAAATTGAGTGGCTTTTATTTGTTTTCAAAACAAATAAATTTTATTTGTTTCCAAAACAATCAATTTCTGTTTACTTATGAAGAAAAATTACTATGTAAACAAAAACCAAACTTTTACAAACATAAACTATGTAACTCATTTTATAAGGGCGCCCTTCAACTGTGAACAACATCACATAATTTTTGCCGAAGGTTGCTGAAATATGTAATAAAAGTGCTTCCACGTGCACATGTAAAGTCGAAGAAAACCGCGTCAGGTGTCACTTATATCGTAAAAAGGCCTTATCGGTAAGGAGTACTTAACTCCAATTTAAAGAGTTATCAATAAAAACGGCTTAAGGTGGTGTGCGAAGATGGCGGAGATAAATTAGCATCGGCCGTCAAACGGGAGTCGTTTTTTCGAGACAACAAAAACGATAAACCTCGTTTTCTATTAAGCGCATTTGTAAAGCAAAGTTTAATTAATTAGTTTTCTAAGAAGCTACTGATATCATCGCGTTTTAATTAATCAAAAACGAATTTCGCCATTATGCATTTTCAATTAAATGCGCAATTTCTTAAGACGTGTAATTAAACGCTGTAAATAACTTGGAAGATAGCTTCATTTATATTATAATGGCTTAATTTTTCCTACTTGTGAGTTTAAACACAATTGCGATCACTATAAAAATTTACGACGCTCTTAAATAAAGTTCATTAATTTTTACTTCCGTCGAACATGAAAATAACGTTGACGGGATTAAATTTCGTCCGCATTATGCGAACGAGAAAAACGCGATGATATGTAGATACAGCGCATGTAATATACATGTCGAAGAGGTACGAATCGCGCAGCGGATATCATCGGCCGACAAATGATTATTGACTCCGCGATACGATCGAGCCACGCCTGAGGAACATCTGTCCGGGCCCGTCTTAATCTTGCTCCATTTTGCATCGATCAACCTTTTACGAAAATGACTGACAAGATAAAAAAACAAACGTCGTTAACGTTAATAATTATTATTACTATCTTGTTTAAAAACAGTTTTGTATTGCAGTTTTCGGTGTGTTTCCATTAAATTGTAATTACAGTCTTAATTAATTTAATACTTGAACTTAGTTACAGTTTTTTTCGCTTCGTTATTAGAAATGTTAATTAGGGCATTAATTGGTTCGTTATGCAAAAATGGCTCAAGTTGAATAATATATTTTTGTGTCATTATTTTAAAGATGGTTAATTAAAAATTTACAATAATTTTTTTCATACTAGCTAATTAAATTAATAATGTCTATCTATCTTCAAAAATAATTTGTCGACATTTATTACTAATTAGTTAATAACAAAATATCTATTGTAAATCATTTTTTTTAGTGATTTAAAATCATAAATCGTTCATGGGTGCGCGTGCCCGTATCAGTGTACACCAACACATTCAAATGATTACAGACACGTCGGAGTTTTATTATGCAGAAGGCAGGGGCGGTGGTCCCGGGCACACGCATGAACAATAACTTCCGAAGTCGCATAAAATAGCCGCAATGTCTTACTTGATGAACGGTTTGATTACCCGCCGCCGAGCCGTTGAGATCGGAGCAGGCTTAACGCCGAATGCGTTATTTAACGATGAATTTACGAGCGAAGATTGCGCGCAAACGAACCAAGCCCCGCTTCGAAAAGCGACATCGCTCCAGATATGACGTAAAACGCCCCAACACTTTTAATGTTTCCATACAATTCACACTAAATCTATACCCTTATAAATTATGCGCCAGATAACCACGGTGAAATAAATTTCTTTTTGATCGCTTTAATATGTTTTTCAGGAAATTGTGATGAAACGATTTTAAGGTAAAATGGGAATATTTTAAAAAAACGTGACGTACAGAATTTCTTACTAATATTTTGATTTTTTTTTAATTTAACTTGTTCAAAAAAGGAGTAAATCTTGATTCGAGAATTTTTCTTTAGATTGAATAATAACTGAATTTTAACTTTAAATACTGTTTTACAAGTTATAATATATATATATATAATATATCTTATAAAATGAGCGGTCCCACTTCCCGCCACGTGGTTTTGCTGGTCAAATAATGTATTTTGTCTTAAAAAAATAGGTACAACACGATTTCGCGGGAAAGTATAGCAAGCGAAAACACAAGCATTTATAGCAATAGGAAATTGTATGCCACTTACCTTTTTATCGTTGCATAGCAAGACCAGGTGCGTTGCAAGTCAAAAAATGCAAAGAAAATAGAACACACACTAAATACAGGCACTTGCGGCACATTTTGTTATTTGCACGACACGGCGACACCACACGAAAAACTAAAGCCAGCGCGGAACACGGAAAAACTGTCGAATATAAAGGCGAAAAGCTCCGCGCGGGGGCCCGACATATCGTTCGTTCGCGTGCCACCGACAGACTGATTACAAATCCGCGGGTCCCCAAAACATTAATTGGCCTGCCGCCAAAATCAGACAATTTTTTAATACTTATAATTCGCGGACGGCGTACGAATATTTCGTTGTCAAAGATCCTTCTGTATATAGCCCTGTAAACTATAATATCTTCGACGAGCAATTGCTTTTTTGGCGACGACTAGGACTTTTGTTTAAGGCAACAAAACATTTTTAAAGTCCAGAACGTCATTTTTACTGTCAGTGAAACCGATTTCGTCAATAAATTTAGGAAAAGTAATAATAAAAATCATTTTCAATAAGATATTAAAAACGTTTTCAAACTAGACCTTTAAAATTTCTCCAAGATTCAAAAGAAAAAAAAAAGAATAAAAACTGACATCGCAAGAATGATAAATGAATCAACACAGGTATTTAGTGTTTCCATTTACAACTGTAGCAAGTAATTTGCTAATAAAACTCGTTGGTCTGTTTCATAAAACTGAATCAAAATTTAAAACAACATGTATCAAAATTCCATTTTGACAATATTATAATGTTACAATTAAATAATTTAAATGAAAAAGAAAAAAGAGATTTTGAATTTGTAAACAATGAATCAGAAGGTATCATTTTTTATATTTATTTTACTTATGTGATTTAAATCAAGTCATCAATTTTTAACAATTTAGTTGGTTTTATTGGCATTATCAATAGAATAATAAATGTATACACTAATTATTTAATAATTAGGTTGAATCGAAATTTAAACCAGAATTTCTCATTAAATATTTTCAGCAAGATATTCTTGGAGCTGCTGAGAATTTGTGGCCCAACGTCGAAATTCGGGGCTGCAATTTTTGGTACAGAAAAATCCAAATACTTGGCTCGGTAGGAAAATATAACAAGAATTGTAATAAAACTTATGTGAAAATGCGGAGCAGCAGCCAAACAAGGAAGAAATCGAGAGTTACAAATGACATGTATCCAGCTATAAAAAGGAACTGCAAAAATTAAATTCAAGAATTAATGATCCGACATATCGCTTTAGATTTGTTCTAAATGACATTAGTTTTCAACAAATTTATTAAGAAGTGACAAGATTCTATTTTCCTTGTCGAAAATGGAACATCTGTTGAAATAATTGCACGGCAATATAACATTGATAAATCAACAGTTTACCGGAATATATGAAAAGAACTAAATTGAATAGAATTAAGAATTCTCTTTTAGACAAAGTAATATACAAATGGTTTTTGCAAATGCGAACGCTTGGTCGACCTATGTCTGGGCCAATTATACAAGAAATCGCACTTGTATTTAATAAAAAACTTCATGGCCCTGAGACATTTAACGCAAGCAATGGATGGCTTGATAGGTTTAAGAAGCACCATGGAATACGACAATTGAGTATTACAGGAGAAACAATGTCAGCTGATAAAACAGCACGTTTATCATTTTGTAGCGACTTGAAAAAATATGTCGAAGAAAATGGGATCAGTGGGAAAACGTTTTCAATGTCGATGAGACCGGCTTGCCTTATAGAGGGCTTTCTTCAAAATCTTTATAGTATCGTCAAAAGAAAATAAAGAAGTACCAGTATTAAAAACTCCCAAAGAAAGGTCAATTTTAATAAATGTATAAACATTTCTAGATAACGTAATAATTTTCGTTTTTAAAAATCGGTTATTTATTGTGCGCATGACTAAAATCACAAAATTTAAATCAAGTATTTTTTTATTTAAATCAATGATTTGAATTAAACTTCAAATTTCCATTTTAAGTTTAAAACTTTTTAGAACACGTGCTAGAAAATGGCTGTTTTCTGAACGGTTTTATGTACGGAAATTAGTTGATTTCGGGATAATACAGAAAAACTCGGCAGAGTACAGAAAAATTCTTTTCGCACTGCTTGCAGTGCGGAAAAGAACTTTTCTGTACTCTGCCGAGTTTTTCTGTATTATCCCAAAATCAACTAATTTACGTATTAAAACCGTCAGAAAGCAGCAATTTCTTGCACTTATCCAAAAAAATAGTATGTTTAACTCGTGCGGAAGTTGGTGAATGCGAACTCGTGTGATTGGCAGCACTCGCTTCGCCCGTGCAGCCAATTTCATACTCGTTCCGCAATCACCAACTTTCCGCACTCGTTCAACAATGTAATATTTTCGTTGGTTTAATACATAAACAAAACTAATAAATACAATGTATAAGTATTTCATAATATTATATCAATTAATAATTACAATACGCTAGTCGATTTCATATTAAATTAGTTCACTAGGCTCTCTTACTCTTCTAAAGCGTGTGTTTCATACATTTTCAACTGAAAAAATATTATGTTAACCTAAAACAAAATTTCATATCGCTGTTTTTCGTTTTTTTACATTCGTATTTTCATTGTGGTCAATTTTTTTTTCTTATATAAGTCATTAACGATTCACATTCTTCAACCATTTTGAAAGTGTGGTTTGTTGATTGGTTTTGGCAGTTTTTTTGAAATAATTTTATCTTTAACTCCTAAACCTATTGCGTTTTTACACCGACCTTTAGGTCGTCCTCTACTGGTCGGTTTCTTTGTTCTTAAATTTATATCAGTTTCTACATTATTATCTTCGTTACATGTCAAATTATTATCTTCAATGATATCAATACTCATATTATTTATATCAAACATACTCTGATCTCTGCTGCTGTTAAATTCATTCGAAACGTTCATTACAAAGATTTCATTCTCAATATTTTCTACAAAATTATTGAAATCCTGTAAAATTGAATGAAACTTGTTTTCGTCAACTAACTGCACAGAAGATTGTAACCGCTCAAACAATATGTTTAACAAGTGATCTTTGTTCATTTCTTGTACGGTGTTTGTTACAAGTTTTTCTTCTGGCGTAGACGGTGTTGCATCTGCAAATAAAATTTAATTAAATTACGAGAATTCTAATTCAATGAAATTGTGAATTTCAAATTGTGACTTTAAGTTTTTCCTTTGGAAATAATAAAGTGCAATTGTTAGTCTAAAATTATGTTTTATAATTGGAAATTTAATACACTCGTTAAAAAAGAAAGAGCCCACCAGGAAAACGTCGAAAGATTGCCAATTTTGTAGGGAATTTGGTTAATTTCTATCGTGAAAGAAACCGGCATATACCCTCTGGAGTTATAACCGTTCCCCACAAAATGAGCCACCAAGCGATTAATTTGTCTTGTTTGAACTCTTATCAAAAGTGGACGTTTTTTAAGACGAAAAATAGTCGAAGTTTGAGCGTTTCCACGGGGCGTATCTGCAATAATAAGACTTAAGACAAAGATATGGTGTCGAATTTCATTCGTTTCCCTTAAATTTTACCCAAAGAGCAATTATTTTGATCTTAGAATAGCCAAGCTAGGGTCATTTAAAAAAAAGTGCTTTTGACGATGTTTTCGGATTTTTATCAACGTATTTAGTTTGCTGTTCAATTTTTTAGTGTATTTCTGAAAATGTGTTAAGAAAATACAAAAAAAAACATTTTGCAGTCGTAAATGGGGGTAAAGAAGGGGGCTAGGAGCTCAAATTTTCTCGTGAAAATTGAGCTTCTCGTGAAAAACTTAATACTTTAAACTCGTTGTGAAAATTTGTTGTCATTTCTCGAATTAAGGGGACATTCAACCCAAAAATGAAGAATTTTCAAGAAAAACTGAAAATATTTTGTATTACATTATTTAATACTTTGAAGTGTCCTCTTTCTAGTAGTGCAGTCAGATTTCAAATAATCAAATTGAAAATAATTTTATTTTGCATTTTAGTATGCAGTTATATATCAAAAGTAATACAACAAAATAAACTTTAAACTGACTTATCTCGTAAACTTTTTTTCTATGATTTTTAATATTCGAAATGTTCCCGGTGCCGCAATTTTAATTCGATTTTATTGTTGTTTTACTATTTTGTTAGGAATAGTATAGAGAACAATTTGTATTGACGGAATTTTGATATTATGTTTTTTTGCAAAGTTATAAACAAACAAAGTTGAAAATGAAGCAAAAAGTACCGAAAAATGCCTGTTTTTTGCTTTGTTCAAGGAAAAATGACTATAACTTTGGTATTTAAACGAAATTCAAAATTTCGTCAATACAAAATGTTCTCTACTAAATGCTGAATAGTTTAAACCAAAAAAGAAAAAAATCGGATGAAAATTACGGTACCGAAAACATTTCAAAGTTGGTCCTTTTTACAACATAAATTGTTAATTAAATAAATTTGTTATTATTATTTTAGCAAAAAATTAAGCATTTTTTTCATAGAATATGATTCTGCATATAACTAAAAAAGAATTTTTGAAATTGGGTGGTAATTAACGATTTTAGCCATTTGGGTTAAATGTCCCCCCAATACAATTTAATGAGAAAAAATGTGGAAAAAAGCTATTTAATAAATATTAGAATTATATTATTTTTATTTATTGTTTACTAACTTGGTAATTAAGACAAAAAATGGAAATATAGTTAAAATGATAATATCTGGGTTTTTAGATAAAACTCCTCCAGAATACGTGGAAGGAAATCCTTTCTGGTTGTCCAGAGAAGAATACGTTCTTTTTGGTTGCGAATCATTGGAGCAATAAAGTGGATCATCCTCAGAATAATTATCGCGCAAATCATCAAGGTAAAATAAATGTTATTATTCCGTAATATATTTTATCTCATATTGTCTATGAAGTTATAGAAGAAAGAACGTGAAAAGTGTGAAACAATTGCGACCAATTGTTTAACCGAATTCTCCTGTTTCGTTCAACATCGTTTATTTATTCCATGCATAAAGAATTTATTTATTTCGTAGATTTTATAAAACTATCCATTTTATTTATTTTACTTACATATATGTATACAAATTTTATATAGTATTCAAAGCAATGTAATCTGTCGCTTCCAAACAATTGTTCAAAAATTTCAATCATTATGTTCAATTTCTAAGATTAATATATATTTATAGTGCCATTTTCAAACAACGTTCATTATACATTGTGATGCTTTTATATGCATATGTGTGTGATATATGTTGTAGTATATCACGATCCACACTTCTTTAAATGATTGTTTCCCTTTTCGAGCCAATGGAAACTGAGTTTATGAAACAGGAATGTTTTCTCTTTCTCGTTTTGTTTATAAGTAACATTTTCTGCTTAGTAATTATAATTGATTCCAAAAATTACAGTAGAATGAAAATGTGAATGGCCAAAAATGATAAAAGACAAAGATGATAAAATTAAAGAAAAACAAAAATGCTCACCTAGTAGCTTGGTGCGTGTAAATACACTTTACGTAACGTAATTGGTAATTCATATTGTACGCGTAGTGATGTATATAGTACGAGTAAGAGAAAATAAGTAAGCTTATTTAATAAAAGTCGATACTTATTTCTTTAAGACGTCATCGATTGAACAACAATGGGCATTGACTAGTTGAAAGTTTAAATTTTTATTAATTTTGTAATTTTAAGAAGGTTTTTTGAACAGGCCAAAATCTGAATTTATCAATGAAATATTGATTGCAAAATTTTGCTAAATTGAAAATATCTGAAAAAACTTTCATTTAAATTTTGAGCATAATACACATTTTTAAATAAAAATCTGTTTAATGTCAAAATTCAAACATAATTGTCTGTTCACTGTAATCGAAGAACCTTCTTGATTTTGTTGTTCAAAATAGTTTATTTTTCAAGGAACATGAATTAAAAAACATTCAAACTTTCTGATTTTGAGCATACATTTTTAATTTTGTATGAAATCCTTGAAAAAATATTTTAAAAAACAACTAAAATAAGCATAGATAAATTTATCCAAAATATTTCTTTCAACTCTCCATAAAATGTCAGTTTCATTTGTCATCATTTTCACCGTTTATTCTAATTAGTATTTAAGGTTCAATGAAATTTGTTCATCGAGCAGAGCGATTTTAATTTACTACTACTATCGTCGTACTTTGA
Organism: Masnerella sp. ZL-2020; assembly: GCA_022817265.1. Lineage (NCBI taxonomy): Eukaryota > Metazoa > Arthropoda > Insecta > Hymenoptera > Scelionidae > Masnerella > Masnerella sp. ZL-2020. The sequence continues at coordinate 11,572 of JABFPQ010000256.1, forward strand.
AAAAGTATTATATTTATTTAATCGCAAGCGATAAAAATTATTGAGTTGTGTGATATTCATTGAGATGAACCAAAACGGTTTGCTCGATGATCAAACACAAGTATACCACTAATGTAAAAAATAATAGCGAAATAATTGTAAATATAGTCGTAAAAGTTGGCATGACGATTGATTGAGCATTGCAAAGTATTATCGACTTTAGTGGATCTAAAGCGTCCATTGTTTCGTAAATTTATATCCAATATAATGTTGTAAACGGAAATCAACTCCGAAGTGTGTAAGAGGAGGGAGGGTAAGTTTGCGTTTTGAAGAACTCGTGCGAAAGATTTCTAGTCAGCTTGATAGTTTCCACATTTGTATTAGTTTGATTTTAAGGCCAGGTGCTCTAAAAGCGCAAAATTTCTGCAAAATGTTTTATGAATATTGGTTTTTGATGTAGAGATAGAAAGTTTAAAGAATTGTGTAAATATTTGAAATGTAGAGTTACATCGAACAAGATCTATGATATCTGAAAGTGGTATTAAAATTTAAAGTAGTATTTGTAATTTTAAGAATTTTGTTAAATAATCTATTGGTTAAGTGTAGAATATGTTATTATACCATTATGTTTGCAAATAATTTTATTTATCATAACTTTTGCTGAACTTTATCAAATATAATAATTTACATGGGTAGAGTCAATTCAACGTAACATTTGCTATATGGTTTATTGAAGGAATAAGCAGGTATGAAGCACATTGAGATAAAAATAATAATGTTATCTAATATGTATATTATAAATGTTAAACTTAAAAAAGATCTATTATTTATTTATATTCTTAATATATTTAATATAACAATAAACATTATAAAAACGAATTGCGAATATTTACACAATATTTAATAATTTAAGGGAGCTATTTGGAAGTATGGTTAAATAATAATGATTAAAAAGTTTAATCGATCTAAATTTACGTAAATTTCTAATTTATTCAAAAAACACAGTGTTCTAAAAAAAAGTTGTTCAAGATGAAGTTCTGGAGCTGATGTTTTAAAGAGACGTTTTTTTATACTTAATCTTTATACATTTTTACAATGTATTATGACATTATTTCATTTAAAAATGTTGAAACTTTAAAGTGGAAGTGACAAAAGACAAAGATGTTCTATCTTCGAAGATAAGATTCCACAATTTATTGTATACGGAAAAAAGATTTTCAATACTTTGATATAAATTTTATTTTTATCCAAATAGTCCCATTAATTTATAAATAATTATTAAGCCTGTAAAGTTTTCATTACTGAATTAAGACATTTGTGTTCATATTTTAAAATGATGTTGCACAGAAATGTTTGGAATTTTTTTGATATGTTTTTTGAATTCATAAGTAAACCAGAATAATGACAAAACTATAGAAAATATATAATTGAATTTATTATATTTACATTTGAAAACGAAAGGGCTTGTTCGAGCTACTCGCCCCACTTTTCCTAAATCGGGAGAAAGTGGGAATATGGTTTATTTTTTCATTTTATTTATTTATTACTTACCAAAAACGAACGAAATTAAACACCATGGCTGTTTCTTCTTCGAACGTCAAATATCTGAAGTAACCCACATCCGTAGTGACCAAATGCCAAAGCTCTAATTTGGCCTTCTTGCCCGTCATCCAACGCCACATGCGGCGGGCATCTGTTTTCCTCA
>JABFPQ010000257.1:0-13259 GCA_022817265.1 Masnerella sp. ZL-2020
TATAAGAGTAAAAGGAAAACGCCAATACCCTTGAAGCTGCAATTTTCGCATGTTGAACATTATTGAATAAAGCCCCAGATATTCATCAATATGCCATTTGAATAAGTCGCTGTTAGTATTTATCATTTAAAAATGAACATTCATTTTTTTAAAAATGTGGATAGAAAATAATCTAATTATGCAAAAATAATACGATTTCCATTTTAGTAAATGAAGAATGTATACTTTACTAGTCACATCTCCATATTAGATAGTAATAGGATGAATCAATGTCTTGATTGTTAAAATTATTGAATTTATTTTAAGACCTTACCTTTTTCATGATTTCACATCTTTTCTATGTGTAACTTGTACAAAGGTTTTTTTTAGTTAAACACGACACATTAATTGTTTAAATTTTACAACGTTTGTTTTAAATAAAAAAAATTAAACAAACAGACCACCTTACCTCGTTGTTTTTTTACTTTTTAGAAGTCATCTAAAAACTTAACTTTGCTATAATTTGATATTTTTTACGCGAAACTAATATAAAATTTTTAATCAAAAAGATTAAAGTTTTCAATCTGTGTATGCGAAAAACCTTACCTCGTTGTTTTTTACTTTTCAAAAGTTTGATTATACTGAATTCGTGTGCAAAAATTACGAAAAGGATTAAATAAAAGGTTTACAAGTTATGCACAGTGAAATATTTGTAAAGTTGCAGCTTTATTATATTTTTTACCCAGAGTCGGATATTTTAATATAATGCACGAACTTGTAGTAAATCATATTGAACATAAAACACGAATAAAAACTTTTATAAAGATTTATATAAACAAAAAACTTTAAACAAATTTTGTTAATAGTTTGAAATTAATTTAATTAATTAATTGTTAACATTTAATTTTATTATTATATATAATTAATGTAACTAAATCAAAAATAATATTACCGATGACAACTAGACAGTTTTTCTATATTTATCAACAGTTAATTTGCTAAATTTTAATATAAAAAAAATGATTCGCATAACGATGAAAACGCAGCTTTACTTTTGAAAACTCGCGTCAACGCGCGCGCTGTTTCTCTTGTAGAAAAATTTATAGGTTATGTTTATGTTTACGTCGGCATGCTTTATTTTGGAGCAGTTTCTTGAAAAACGTGTAATAGATTGTTGAATTGAAGATGTTTAACGCAAAAGGAAATGTGAAAACTTTTCGAAGAAAAGATTTCAAAGCACCACATAAACGACGAAAAACTATAGTTCCATTTGATGAAGATAACCGAAAGTAAGACACATTTTTTTATTTAACCAAATCTTTTTCAATATAACCTAAAATATATCGTTTTTAAATTTCTTTTTTTCTTTTCCAGAGAATTTTTAACTGGATTTCACAAAAGAAAGCTCGAAAGACAGAAAAAATATGTAGAAAAATTGGAACAAGAATATAAGGAAGAACGAAAACGATTGAAACAAGAAGTAAGTCAGTTTCATTTATGTATTTACCTTATTTAGGTTATTATGTTTGAAAATTTATTATTAGAAATCTTAAATGTATTCAGCAACATTTAAAATTTTTTATTTAAATTTTGTCCCAATAATTTACCATTTTCAAGGGACTTTTTACAATAAACTATGGTAAATCAATGTTTCGAACAATTTTTTTTTTCTTCAAACTTATATTATATTATCTTTATAAATTATTGTCAGATGTATAAAATGTGTTAATGTAATTTTGAAAAATCAACTGTATCTTAGTTGATTTTTCAAAAAAATAAAATTGTTCAAAATGTTAATCTAACATAGTTTATTATATAAAGTCCCTTGAAAATGACAAATTATTTTGACAAAATTTAAATACATAATATTGTTGGGACAATAATTATAAAAAACTCAAATATTTAAATTTTTTATTTTTTAGGCTCGCGAAAGACATAAAGAACTTTTGCACAAAAGACCAGAAATAGACATAGAAGAATTCCTTAAGAAAAATGAATACGAAACTGAGAATCATAAAGTTAGCATTTTAGAACTGGATATTGGCAGCTTAGATAACACTAATATTGGTCAAAACAAGGTTGAGTATGAGGAAGAATCTGAAGCTGAAGAAGAAGAAGAAAATGAAGATAGCAATGAAGAAAGTGATAGAGCAATACCAGGATTTGAGATATCAACAAAAGAAAAGGTTCAAAAAGAACAAGTTCCCCAAAGAGGTTCTCTAAGCATACCTGGATCAAAAAAAGAACTGAAGAAAACACTTACTCAAGCAGCCTTGAAAGCACTGAAAAAAAGTAAAGCATTTAAACGAAAGACAATGTTAGAAAGAAGGAAAAATAAACGTCTATCTAGAGCTGAAAAAATTCGGAAAAGTAAATTGGATAAGAAAAAAGGCAAAGCAGGAAAAGGACGAAAAAAGAAGGCGTAATTTTACAGTGGTGTATATATATGTAAATGTTAATTTTCATAAATAAATATATTTTATTTGTATACAAAGTAAAGATTCAAATGTGTTCATAATTCTTAATTAACAGTATATTCAAATATTCCAAAATTAGTTTAATTAATTTGGAACTAATAAAAAAATATTACTATTGTAACAAACTATGAACAATTTTACTACACGTTTTTTAACTCGTATTATCAATGATATAATTAAGTAAATATTTTATAAACTATTATAATTATCTGTGCATGTACATTTGATGTGATCTACTGCATGAATAACTTCGTGATGGCGGTCACGTTGTCGATCAATGAGGTGCTTCACCATAAACACTAAACTAACATTTCTGACTTCAAGTGGTGCACACACTTGATTTGGCTGCTGACAACACCCGGAATTTGCACATCGTGCAAGAACAGTTGATGATGGATAAAACATTTCGTCTGGACTTGGGCCAATCTCTAGCAGATCTCTGATTGGAACTGCACGTAGTTGTGGTTTAGAACATTTAAATTCGTGTACTCTCTCCACGTGACTTAAATAACTGCTGTCCCTGTAAATGATATACATATCTAAGCTTTGAAAATTATTCAATTTTACTACCAATTTTGACGAATAAATAATTGAATCAATGAAAATAAACTGAATTTTTTATAAATGAAGACAAATACATTAAACATAAATTGATTATTAATTAATAACTTTTTTCATGACAGTTGAGCGGACGAAAGTGGAACTAATCGTCGGCGCGGCATGAAAAGTTCGCTCTCGGGCTACGCCCTCGAGCACTTTTCATGCCTAGCCACGAAAAGTTCCACTTTCGTGGCGCTCAACTGTCATGAAAAATATCGTTCAAGGCTCGGCGCTCGTCGCGCCCTCGCCAGAAATATACTATTTACCTGTGATATTTACAAAGACCAAAGTTCACTGATAATATTAACAGGAAACTACTGATAAAAATTCGATTATTCATTTTCAGTGATTAAAAATGAAAAGTATTTAAATTCTAAAATTCTGACGAGTAAAAATCAGAGCGACTTTCGTGTTTGCAAAGTGTATTACACCCGAGAACTGTCATCGTCGATGCAATATCCGCTCTCTTTTTCGTCGTCTTCGGCTCCTGACTCCTTTTCCTGTCGCTTCTTCGCGCTCTTTTTTCTCTTTTTTTCCAATTCGCATTTGATTACCATCTTTGTCTTCTTTCTTGGTACACTGAAATTGCGGTAGAACAAATGGTTCCAGGAATATTATTACAATAACTATAATTAGCCACCACAATTTTATCTTCATTTCAGTAGTGTTCGACGCTTTATATTCGATTTTAAAAATTGAAAAAAATTTCAGCTAAATCTCTCGCGAAAGTTTTTGAGGTTTAAGTAAAAGTGATCGAGTTTTAATGAACAAACACAATTTCAACACGGAATAATTTATTTAGATCTCACAAGACTTACATTGCGTTTTTACAATCACCGAAGTAAAACAAAAAGAGCACGACAAAATCTCGTATAAGTATTTGGAGAATATTTCGGGGTTACTTATGCGAAGTTTTACTGTGATAGAGCAGTTTCAGTCTCAAGAACTCACAATGATGTTTGAATTAAACGATTTCTGTGGGCGAATTGAGTTGATTTCTGCTTTTGCTACTTTGGCATATTCGGTTTTTATGAAATCAACCCGTAATCGAATTGAAGTTTATTGTCATACTTAAGGCACGCGTCGTCATGAAATTACACATGTTCGGTGTACTACAGAAATAAAATTGATACAATACATCAATATTGTTGTTCTTTATAATTTTCATTTTTTTATACTTTCAATATGAAGATGAGTATTTATGTAAGAAAGAAAAATAGAATTTTAGAATAAACTTACACAAATATCGGCGTTATTCTAATTATATAATAGGTACGTTTTACTATGAAACAGTAAACTTGAATAAGTACAGTAGTATAAAGAATTATAACATATGTAAATCAGTCCAGTGTCAATGAATATTTATAAATAAATTAACTCAAATCTACGATGGGAAATCAACAAATTTCATAAAATTACTTTGGTTGGAAGATTATCCAAGCATTGGCGGGTCGATTTTGGTATTCCTATACATAATTATTATTATTATTAGTTAATGATTAATACTTCATGATTTGTACTCTTGCACGGTACGCAAAGAACTTATTTCCCTAAACGTAAACACAACGCAACTCACAACCGACGACTCTGGACATATACGCAACACTCTCGATTCCAAATCTCCAAAAGTGGAATTACGATACAAACTTTGTCTTTTCGAGACTGGATACTTTATGCTCACTCTAAAATTGTATCGTAGTTCTACCTCAATGGAATTATTGTCAGCAACTAGATGTAAATCAACTAACTACAAAGATCATAAAACTCGGACTAGTTTATGGAGCATTAAAAAATATCGTTCGACGCTCGATATCAAATAACCGTCGTTTAAAAAATAAAACACGATTCATAAAAGGACAACTATACAACTGAGCAAACAATTTATTGCGACTCAGACTATTCGTTATGATCATTATAGCCAAACGTAACAATAGGTCGTTTTTTACGTCTGCAAGAAAAATCTTCCAAGAAATAAACGGTTCAACGATAATACGATAAATTCATTTGTTCTCAGTACAATTTTTTCGATTACGGGTTCACCGTGCCCGTCAATTCCTCAGTTTTTCTTATACCTGACTGATACGAAGGGAAAATTGTTGGCGAAATGAAACTTTCAACAACTTTACCTTGAACAACTACTACGATCTTATTCGATGATCGAACGTAAGATTCATAAATGCCAGAAATCGTGGATTTATTGAACGTCCACGAGAACGAATACTGGACCGACAGTGGTTAGACTTCTGACCAGAGTCTCTCTTTTGTCGTTCGAAAGCTAATAGATTATTCAAACGAGTTGAAAGCTACGAGAACTGTCAAAGAGTGTCTCGTAAACATTGACTTTTGAACATTGACTCTAAGTTTGATTTCTGAACGAACGTTTAGAGAACGTCCGAGTGACGAAATTGCTTATCTTAAGGTAGAGGTGGTTGATCACCGGGTGAAGTTGGTGGCACTTTCACTTCGACGTCGTTTTTCGAGGCGTTGTTCTCTTTGGGATCGCAGTCATTTTCGGATTTGCGATTAAGAGCGCATTGTTTCAGGTAATTGACAATGTCTTCGTGACCGTTGGTTTCGGCATCATCGATTGGACGATTTCCCCATCTAGAAATTGAACATGATTCGAGTTATGATATTTGTGAATTATTTAAATTTGCAACCAATTGAAATATTATAAAACACATTATAATGTTGAATTTTTAATATAATAATTATTAATTTTGAATTCTAATATTGCTTACCTATCCTTGGGATCAACTGGAACTCCACATCGTTCAATCAAAAATTCAACACAATCAAGATGTCCTCCACTAGCTGCCATGTGTAATGCTGTACGTCCATCGTAATCAGATAATGTCATATCCATACCACTGATTCTGTGCCTATTGTACAGATGTTATACATATTAATTATATATTTTAATTATAAATTTTCAATTCAAATTTGCCAACGGTATTCTACAATTAGTGGGAAAAGTCACTAGTTTTATCTTTTGACTAAATCACACTTGTCCCAAAAATTGCACAATATAGATACAGCTACTTTTTCATTGAAAATTATTTATTATACCTTTTTAAATCGTTAAGATCTCCAGCCAGGGAGCTAAATAACAACTTAACAATCGTAACAGCTTTGGTTTCATATTTGTGCGTTCGGGGATCCTTTTTATTTGCGGCAGTGCGTTTTATATTATCATGTCTGAAAATGATTTAATATATTTGAATATATGCACGACATAAAAACAAACATAAAGTAAATGTGAATAGGTCATTGTTGAAAGTAGTCTAAGTCTATTTTACATACTTTTGAGAAAAACTAAGAAAAGTGTTTAGAACTTAGATCCCTTTCAATAACAAACGTCAAAATCTGATGTCTAGATAATAGGGAGAATACATTGTTTTCATTGTTATTATTATTTAGGAATGTGAACGATTTCTGAAACATGTAAAATATACATTTATCTCAAAAATGATTTTTTTTGGACTTAGACCCCTTTCAACAATTCATGTATATTATCAATATACATTTATTCATATCAATTCAAATTACCTATGAAAATTAAATTCAGTTATAATTTCTTGACAGAACTGAACACCCCGACAGGAATTTCCTAATGGATCCAATGGTGGAGACCATGTACAAACTCCCATTACATTTGGTATAACAAGCAGTAAACATCCTGAAACTCCAGATTTTGCTGGAATTCCCACCTGTTAATGACAAACAAAATCAATTTTTATAATATACAAATAATAATAAGATAAATCATAATAAATAAATGGAAATAATGTATTACCTTAAAAGCAAACCGTCCACTGTAATCATACATTCCACAACTAAGCATAAGACTCAAAACATCTCTGACACTTTCTGGTTTAAGAACCTTTTCTTCGGTTAAAGGACAAATTCCACCATTAGCCAACGTTGCTGCCATTACAGCCATAGTTTCACAATTGGCTTCCATGGAACAACACTAGAAAAAACGCAAATTTCAAATTTAGCTAAATAAACATTTTATAAATATATTAATTAATTTATTACTTTATGGACATATGCATTATTATCAGTTTATAAATTACCTGAAAATAAAAATCCATCACTTCCCTGAGATTAGTTTTCTCAGGGTAACACCTATGTTCTCGCATGAAAAATCCCAAAGCATAATTTCTGTCCGCAGCTTCTCTTTCCGAAAGGAAGACGGCGTTATTGAAGCCTAAATTCTCACTTCCTGCCAGTCTTTTAAAATAATTCATAGTAAAATCAAATTTTTCAGCGAGTGTCATTTCTGGTTTAATCAAAGTTTTTAGAAGTGATCATATTACTATAGCACCGGCATTTATCATTGGATTGTGCGGTTTTTCTGCAAATACAACACAAGTACTGTAAATACAAATTATAAAAAAATATTGACAAAAAATGTCATTGGGAAAATATAGTAATATTTGTAAATGCTTTTACCATTCCCAAAATTCAATACTAATGAAAAATTTAACATCACTTTTGTACAATATTTAATGTTATTATATTTCTTGTAAAATGATAAAAGCATTCCCAAATATAAAGAAAATATTTGTATTCAAAACTATACAATTTTACGTACTATTGTAATCTAAAACTAATTCATTAAACATGCGACCAGATGGTTCGTGGCCCACATACTGATGAACAACTTCCTGACCAAGTTCTTCCAAAGCAATGGCATATGTTAAAGGTTTGCTACAACTTTGTAGAGTGAAAGGTACCGTAGTATCACCAATGCTAAATTGTTGTCCGTCAATACTGCAAACTGATACTCCCCAATAATCCGGGCTCATTCGCGCCAATTGCGGTATGTAAGATGCGACTTTGCCTTCTGTATTTGATTTGCATTTCCAATAGATGTCTTCAATGTGTTTCGTGAAATCAGGCCAATCAGGAAGCACAAATTGACTTTTGAACGATCTTGATATCAATTCTATATTTGGAGATATTACTCTGCAAAATACAGTTCATTAATTAACGTGTTTCCAGTTTAATGAATAAGGGGCTATTCAAATAATACATAACACGAATAAAGAAAATTGAAAATATAATATTTCATAAAAGTGAGAGAGACCCCTTGAGAAATACAAAACTATGAAAAAGCATTACATAATATATATAGGTGTCCCCTAACTAATTTCTAAAACTGGGGGAAAAATTAACCAATCGGGGATAATCCATTTTCACAATAATTATAATTATAAAAAAATATAGTCAAATAAAGTTGTTTTTCAACAGCTTATTATAAATATAGGTCATATTTTTAAGCAAAAAAAGAAACAGACGTTGAGCAAATTGCCAAAATCATTATTTCAGTTTTCAAATTCTAAATAAAAGAAATATTTACTTTTTGAACTGTTCTTTAGTTAGCTTTTGCGTTTCTGGAGATATTCCTTCATGACCACCTGATTTTATATGCTCTTGTTTTAAGTTATTGGTCATTTCTTGTAACCTTGGATCATTCTTCTTGATACCAGATGTTCTGAGATCCTGAAAACATTTAGTCGTAAATATCATTAGAAATCATTTTTTAAATACATTTATAATTTAATGCAGTGGTTACTTGTATAATTCCAAGGCAAAGTCTTTGAATTATTCGCGAGTTTTAATTTAATTGTACAAGTAGAGATGTCATGTGTACTGCAAAAATTAAATATACAAATTAAATAACAGAAAAATACAGATTTTCACATCTAGAATTACTAGTGTTCTTATTTATCAATAAAAAATAAGGTCTTAAGTTAATAACGAGAAAAACTGTAGGATGTAGTAATTATTTGTTTAAGTATGTTATTAAAAAAAATGTTTTTCAACAATATTTGTTTAATAAATTTGAATTTTAACAAACTCACAGCCAAAAATTTTCCAATGGGTAATAATCCTGTATCTTTGTTTTTGTAAATGTCAAAGAGCCGATCAATCCAAGCATCTGTTGCTTTATCTGGATCTGTTATACTGAAAAAGTATAATTCAATTAAAAACCATTCAAATTAAAAAATGTACTTTTGCGATTGTATTATTATTAAATATGTATTAACCACTAAGAAATAAATGGTTCAATTACAAATTTGTATTCAATGATTAATTGCAATATTTTTGTCGACATATGTTCTCTTATGACATGTTTTTTCAAACAATTTTATAAATAAAATAATTTTTAAATTTTATGTGCTAGTTATATTTTTATATAAGAAATTGAACAAAAAATATAGCTTTATTTCGAGCCAATATCTATTAATACGAATTATGTAATCCGGTTAATTGTGTCACAAAAATAAATTTTCAAGCAATAAACACAATGGACAAATATGAACAAGTACAAAATAATGGTTTTTGTTATTGGTAGTTACATAAATTGTTGTAACATTGAAAACAAGGTAAAATATTGGAGTTTTTGTTAATGTCAGTATATGAGTCTACTACAGCAATTAGAAGCTTTTGTAGAACATCATACTCACTACATGTCATAGATGTCATGAATACTGCTGTAATTTCTGTAAATAATGCAAAATTAATATTAGAGCATCCAATAACACCCGGAAATCCTTTTACAAAATTTAAAGTCACTTTTTTGAGAATATGATTCTGCAGAAATATTTTCATGTGCTGAGCGATAAATACAGTGATTTTAACGAAAAACTTTAAACTTTTTGTTTCATAGTAATAAAGTTTTGTTTTGAAATGAAATAGGCAAATGAGATGCATGTTTTAGATCTGCTTTATATTAATTTGGAAGTTTACACATAAATGTGTATTATAGATCTTAAGATAAATACTTAAATACTAGATATTTAACATATATAAAATTGCACTTGTTTAAATAATTTTATTTTAATATAAATTTTATTTAATAGTTTTTCTTGACAAATTAAAAAACAGAGTAAACTTTCAATTTAGTATTATTACCTAGTAATTTGGACGGCGTGTCTGGTAAATATATTATCATATTCCTGGGTCAGATATTTGGAAAGCCACTCATCCTTAGCTGATGGAACACCTCGTAATAACTGTAACATTTTTTGAAAAAATTCATGTTTAAATGTAAATATTCTCTAGGATGTAAAGTTACGAAAATTCAGTATCCATTCCCATTCATAAGTAAAATAATAAATTAGTATTGCTTATGATATAAAAACTATCATAAGTAACACATATATATTATCAATCTGAACAATTGTTTAACGATTGCTTTACTTTTTTCATTATTCTAAAATTAAATTACTAAGAACTGAATAACTTGATTAGCCTTATCAAATACCAAATAATTTAACTACATTTTTTGACATTGTCATTTAAAAAAATACTTCAATTGTTTAACATATACAACAATAAACGATTGACTTGTCGCACAAAGCAACTTTGCTATGACTCTAAGTACCTTATTTTACTTACGCTATGATCAAAGAGCTGAGCTCTTTGCTATGATTTTCCCCAATCCATCGGTCGTGTGCTAAGAACAACCTCTTCCTTCTCGGTCTAACCAAGGGCCGAAATTTTCAACAACAAACTCAAGTCGCACATTCTAAACAAACCAAAAACTCTCTGTCAAAACATTTCCTGATTCTAACCTCAACTTTCGCTTTTTGAGTTTAACCCGTCGCTGGTCGCGCGGTTTGTAGCATCTTTGTTCAACTGCATAAATGTCACTCTGACTTCTTTCTTTCGTGAGCGCGTAGCATAGTGCGATTGGTGGGTTGAAAAAATTCCGTTACACGAAAGGCATTGTGCCAAACTATTTTATTCGCACAAGTGTCATTGCTTTTAAAAAGAATACGCACATGACACATAATCATGCATGTGAATACCGTGCGTTGCGGTATTCACAGTCGAACGAAGATATATGAATTAGGATATTAGGAATTCCATATTTTGCTCCAAAATTCAATTTATTTTGTCTTTGGAATTTGTCGAAACATTGTGGATTTTGAGGTTATGTTGACTGTTTAAAATGCAAAGGCTCAGTTGATTTTCGCAAAATGTATGTTTCGAGAAATCCGCAACAAAAAATGATCAAGAAAAATGAATGTTGATCGGAAAATACGATTCTTCGTGTACAGAAGACAAGCTTTACATAATGATCTTCTAATTTCGCCGGATGAGGTAGAAAATTATAAAAAAAATACAAAAAGTAAGAAAAGTGAAAGAAACCTTGTTAAATTCAACAAAAGAGGATATAATGCTTATTTGGCCTCGGAATGTGTTAACACAACGAAAAGATCGGAAAACTTTCGCAAATTGTTTTAAGGTACTATTGAAGCTTTGTGAAAGGGAGAATGGAACAAATGCAAATTACATTATTTGTATGAAATTGCTTGCTCCAAAATATCAATTTTTAAATTATAAATGGTTAGTATTGATTATTTTTCACAGCTATTAATTTAATTTTTTCACAACGATGACAATGAATATTAGTTGAAAAAACAATTCAAGTCATTTGAATTGTATATTTTAATATAACTTCAAATCAAAAGTGAGCACATTTTAACCATATGTTATGGTTGTTGACTTTAATGTCTAGACTTCAGAAGCAAGTCAGATTAATATTTTGAATGTTACAATTTTATTGAAAATCTGTTCTTGATCACAGTAAAATTGCTTGTTGAAACAAAAATCTGTCTTACTTTTTAACAGAAAAGTGACTATTTAATTCTATTTAAATTCTTTTTCAAGTTAGAAGTATTTTAAATAGGTTCCCAACTCTGTGAGAGACTAAACTGTTCAATTTTTGTTAAGAAAATGAGATAGAAAATTATGAAAAAGCTTTTTTAAAGTGAATACAAGTGTTTGAAATTTTCACATATATCTTTTGATTACAGGAATCACAGAATAAATGATATGTGTCAATGATGATCACGTCAAAACATAGAATATGCCATAATGTCTTGGTTATCTATTCTTGGAGGTGCCCTTTCTGCATTAGGAGAATCATATGATGATCACTGTGTAAATCAAAGTAATACATATTGAAATTTATTTATTTGAAATGATTTTCTTCAAAATAAAGTAGTAAAATCCACTTTACATTTTAAAATATAAAACATTTTATTTCTATTATAGGCTCAAATGGCTGGAAGAATATCTATTGAACAATATAAATTTGCTTTACAATTGGGTCATCCGACATTGGTTGCGCGTTGTAAATTATACGCAGCTTTCAGTTTTATCCAGAGGAATCATCTGAGATATTCAAAATTAATCATTCAACAAGTGTTTGATTTTGCAAAAGTATCAACGATATCCGGTTGCAACGAATAACCCAAGGAATTTAGGCAAAATTGCATTACCAGCGTTATTTAAGAAAATTTAAAAAGAAAACTGCCATAAATGGAGCAAAATAGCTTTATATGAACAATACTATCTTAATAATATTGTAAATTAATGTAAATAGAATAAAATGATAATGATTAAATATTTTTTAATTTTATAACAGGTGTAGACTTAATAATATACCTTCAATCACCTCCATGTGTTATTATTAATATTTATTACAAATATTATCATTTTTATGGAAGGAAATGTGAAACCAATTAAGCACTCAGTAAAGCATGAAAAATCAATTGAAAATTATGACAAATTGCTGAAGTTCAAAACATTTTAACAGTAGATTCAATTGTATTTATTCAATATCACATGAAAAATCATATGAAATAAACAAAATATAATTTGTTCAGTTTTAGTTTCTTCTATTATAAAAGTTTTTTGAAAAGCGTTTTATAATTTTGTAATAATTTGCGGGGGAGAATAAACTTTTTTGTCCGTAATTATACCACGTTTATACAAAACAAGATGAATTTTATCAATGCTATAACATTATGTTCAACTGTATGATTAATAATTATATGTAATAATTAATATATTTGTGAATTGTGACAAAAAATATATTTTTCAATTCGTTGACCACTTTTGATCACTCTAGTGGTCAATTTAAAATTAAATACCTATCTTGGCTCGACTAAACGGGTTAAATCCTGACTATTCCACTGTTGTGATGAGTATTACAAACTATTTATAAGAGGGAAAAAGAGAATTGTGACCATGAAATAAAGTATATTCATACCTATTCCATAGTATTTAATTATTCTGTGGACAATTAGACGTAATATATATTTATTTATGTTATTCAGTATTACAAATTATACGATTATCAAAAATTTCTCTTAATTAATTGATATTTCAGTCATT
>JABFPQ010000258.1:0-13254 GCA_022817265.1 Masnerella sp. ZL-2020
AAATAAAAAACAAACATGATTAAAAAGTAAATAAACACTGGGAGTAAAAAAAAAAGGGCCACAGGAGACAGGGTTAAAAATCGTGATTTTCAAATGTGCGGCATTTGGTTAATTTACATCGCAAAAAAAAACGGCAAAAACCCTCTGAGGGTATAACCCTCCCCTACAAAATGCGCCATCAAGCGATTAATTTGACCTGATTACCCCCCCCCCCCCCCAAATCCTATATCAAAGGTGGGCATTTTTTTCAAGTGGAAAAAGTGGAAGTTTGAACGTTTCTACGGAGTGTATCCACAATGATCAGAGACGCAATCAGGATTTGACTCTGGGGGGGTGGGGGTGGAGGGGGGCTTATAGAATAATTTATATTTTATTTGTTTATAAAATTAAACATTGAGATAATCAATTATTTGCATAATTATTGCAAATAGATTATTCAAATAAACAATTATACACTCCGCAAAAAATTTAGGGGATCACCTAAAATTTCCAAAAAAATGCTATTTTTCAAACGTTCGTTACTACGACAATTTTCGTCCAAACAGTTCAATTTTGTTTAAATTCATGGGTAAAGTGTCTACGTTTCGACCCATTTGTTGCAAATCATTGTTAACCCGCAACAGATGGCGCTGCTTGCAATTTAAATAAAAAACAATTTGCAAAAAAATCAGTCATTTTTACATCAATGCAGCAACTTTTTGAGCATACATTCTTTATGTTCTCGTTCCAGAATCAAAAAATTTGGAGTTTTCCTAACATTTTCAGAAAAAAAATTGCAATCCGACAGAACCGGTCAAATTTATGGCCATTTGAAAAAAAGTGTACTTTTGAACTTTTTTTAACATAACTTTAACATCATCCATCGAAAAAAGGTCAATTTTTTTTAAATTGAAGCTTAGAACTTCAGCTTTTTGAATCTTTTGATGAAAATCATTTTCATTATTTCCTATAATAAAATTATTGCAACAAAGTACATGCAGAAAAATGTCAATCACAACGAAGATTTGTACAAGTTTTACACAGATGAAAAAAACATTATCTACCACGCGATCCAAAGTGCACCACGTAAAGCTTGGTCGGGCGGATTTGCCTGAGCAATTTCTAACACATGTCTCGATACACCTTTTCTTAAATAGCCATACTTTTGATCAATTCAACAGGATCTCGGATTTCGTTTTTTCACGCATTTATTCTCGTTTATCACTGGAAGATCTGCACGCACCTTCCAGACCATGTGAAAATTCGTTTTTCTATTGTTTCATTTAAACAAGGCATGGTAAGATGAGCCTTATCTTCAGAAATTTTTTTTCGACGATCGGTTGGAACTCAAGCCGAAGTTTGCTATAATCAAGACGACTTTTTTTCACGGGGAATTTCAAGGGGAATTTTGAAAATTCCCCTTGAATTATAATACAAAAATACTTTTATAGTTTAAGTTTCAACAATTATCACTATTATAATATGATAAAAACTGTATTTATAAATTTTTTCATGAGCTCTGGGGGAGGGGCCCGAGCCCCATGAGCCCCCCCCCGTGATTGCGCAACTGACAATGATAAAAATTGGAACAAACATATGGGGTAAGAGTTCAATTTCCTACAATTTGGCCCAAAGAGCGACAATTTTGGCCTTAACATGGCCAAGCTATGGCCATTTTAATTAAAAAAGCCGTATCGAAATTTGATGTTTTTTTACGTAATTGGCCGTAAATTTTGAACTAAATTTCATAAAAAAATTACGGAAATGCGTTTTTTGATTATATTTCGCCTCAAAGAATAGGAAAAAACAATAACAAAGCGAAATTTGCCCAAAAACGTAGAAAAAATAATTTTTTTCAAATGGTCATAACATGGCCATTTTAAGGTCAAAATAAGCGTTATTTTTTTTAAGTTAAAGGGAATCGATTGAACTTTGATATCCTGCTTTTCATTCCACGTTTATTTCCGGAAACGATAAGTTTTTATTAGGAGTTTGCAGTATAACTTTTCATGAGGAAAAATTGAAGCTCCTAACCCCATTCTCAACCTCCCTTTAACACTGCAAAATACTTTTTATTTACATTTTCCGAACAAATTTGTAGAAAAACACCGAATAATTCAACAACGTGCCATATACACTGATAAAAACCCGAAAAAAGTCGGAAAAGACATTTTTTTTCAAATGGCCATAACTTGGCCATTTTAAGGTCAAAATTGTCGCTCTTTGGGCCAAATTATAGGGAATTGAATGATCTTTTACCCAACATGTTTGTTCCAAGTTTTATCATTGTAGATACAGCCCTTAGAAACGTTCAAACATCCACTTTTTCCACTTCAAAAAATGCCCACCTTTGATCAGGGATTTTCCGGGGTTTAATCAGAACAAATTAATTGCCTGATGGCGCATTTTGTAGGGGAGGGTTATACCCTCTGATGGTTTTTGTGGTTTTTTTTATGATGGAAATTAACAAAATACCGCACATTTGAAAATCACGATTTTTCATCCCAGCTCAAGGTGCTCTTTTTTTCCTCGAGTGTATAAGTAAGGTAGTTGTACCGGTAATCGTGACTGTTATAAAAACTGTGATAATATTGCACAAAATTATGTTTAAGGTTTAATATTTATTTCCGAATCGAAGTTTATGTTTCCTGAAATAATTTTGTTGACTTATTTCAAATGAAAGCCGCGAAAACACGGAAAAACACATTTTTAGGAAATTTTTACTTGGCTAAAGGAACATTATTTTAATACCAAAAAACACTTTCATATGTTTATTGAACGAGAAGAAAAATAAATGTTTTCTAACGGACAACCTAATATGTATATATATTTAAATACATCTGTGATTGCTTATCTTATATTTATGTATATATGAAAAAAGTTTTTCCGATATTGTCAGAGTCCATTAAAACACAAAAATTGTATTTAATGTTCTTTAGGCGACAGTAACTTAAAACCAAAATATCTGCAATTGTAAATAGTGTACAATTCTACATGAAACAAAAAAAAATGACAAATATTCAGGTATATAGCATCCAGGGTCTGTTTTAGGAAATCGCTTTATTTAAAAGTACTTTATCTACGTTTTAAAAAAGTGTACTGCTCTGATAGTAAGACAGAGACAGGGTCTTTTCTTATAGTGCTATAAAAGTACACGCATTTGTTGTTGAAACAAATGAGTCTGACTAAGAATTTTATTAGATTCACTTTTCTTTCAAAAGTATACTGTAAAAAGTGGACTGGCTGTATGATTGGGTACAATGAAGATAAATGTGTTGTTCACATTTGTTTAAGGAGACAGGGTCTTATAACACAGCGTGGTGGCCATGTTTGAAACAGCGTCTTTGTAAAAAAAGTGTACTGTCGGTGCAATTGGGTACTGCCAGGGTCTTTTTTTTGGATAGCTGCACTTCTCTGCAATTGCAATCCGTGGGCGATAACTAATAGTGTACTGTTTCTAAAACTTTGTGAAGACAGGGTCTTTGATAAAAAAAGTACTGATTGTGTTGTGATTCAATACTACCAGGGTCTTTTTTTCTGTAGTTATCTCCTGCTAGAATCAATTGATAAGAGACAAGTGTACTGTATCCATTAGATTATGGAGACAGGGTCTTATAACTAAGTGTACTGGCCATGTTTGAAATAGGGTCTTTGTGAAAAAAAGTGTACTGTCGGTGCAATTGAGTATTGCTAGGGTCTTTTTTTCGATAGCTGCACTTCTGTGTAATTGCAATTCGTGGGCGATAACTTATAGTGTACTGTCTCTACAACTTTGTAAAGACAGGGTCTTTGGGGAAAAAAGTACTGGTTTTGTTGTAATTCAATACTACCAGGGTCTTTTTTTCTGCAGTTATCTCCTGCTAGAATCGATTGATAAGAGACAAGTGTACTGTATCCATTAGATTATGGAGACAGGGTCTTATAACTAAGTATAGTGGCTGTGTGATTAGATACTGCCAGGGTCTTTTCTTATGGACAGTTACAGATTTGCCATTAAATATATAAACAAAAAGTAAACATTTTCCATTATTTAATTTTCACAACGTGAATAAAGATAAAGTGTACTGGTTCAGTTATACTGTATAACCAGGGTCTTTTTCTAATAAGCACTCCTGTCTTTATTTCACTGTAAAATAGTGTACTGGATGCATTACTAGCGAGACGCTGTTTTTAGTGTGTAAATATTTAAATTGTAAGAATACAAATTAACCGTTATGAATGTATATAATGAACTGAAATTTATTACTTTACATGGTAAAATATTACTTATTATGTGGTCATAATTATCGATAAAAATGAAGCAGTATCTTATATTACAACATTAAATAAACATATTTATAAAATTAAATGTGTCAAAAATAATCTAATAATCAATTATTCGGCAGTATTTAAAAAACTGTAGAGCCCAAAGCAACAAGTATTTTTCGAAGGAAACAATTTGGCGATTTGTTAACACTGTAAAAAATTTGATGCTGTAGTCGAGATCTTCGTCAAATAAAAAATATTTGTAAATTTTGAATAACGCTTTTAAAATGTACAAATCAAAACAATTGTCAAATATTGTACTTTTATTACGTAATTCGACATAATGAATAAGAGATCATTATTGCAGAACTCATCTTATTTTAAAAATAATAATAGTTTCCAATATGGCGGCAATATGGCGACCAAAATAATATCTAATAGCGTTTTCAGCTGGTCAGTTCTGTTACGTTCTGTGATTCCGGGACAATTGCAGAACTGAAACAGGACCGAAGAAAAACTTAACCAAAATCGATAAAACGTAATTTTTGTATTCTTATTATATCAATATAGAAGGGGCTTGTTCAGAATATTTACATATCGCTTACACAGGATTGAAATAACGTTTAGAAAATCTAAACACAGTTCCGTTCTGCATGGGTATTTTAAAATGAAAAAAATTTTAAATTCGCTAGATTGATTATAGTAACTGAAAAAATGTTAAAAATCTTCGATTACAATTATTTTTCTGGAATCTTTTTTATTTTCAGTGTTGGAAAATATAATGAAAATAAACAAATTGTAACAAATACATTCAAAATAGATACATTTACAAGTTTTTTGGTTGCCAAAATCAGTCCGTTATATTCAATGTATCGAACTTGAAGAATCATTTTAACTTTTTGCCGGTGATGGTCACGTGACCCGATTCGGGCAAATACCAATGAAAATATAGCTTTACTTATTTTAACCAATTACAATTGCTGAATAGCGTCACGCACACAACTTTACAATTGGCATTTTTATATAAATTTTCGGCGTTTCAAAAGGAATCGGTTAATCTGTGATTAACTAATAATATAATGAATCACATGTGATATGAAACTCATTAATTTTCGAAAAGTCCCTCATTTTGTGAGTTTGCCTTTAGTTCCGTATTTTGTGAAAAAATCATTGTTGATTGGGGTTGGATATAAATAAAAAAACTACTGCATAAATGAGTAAAATTTTTTACTTTGTTATTACAAAATAAAAAAAAATGGATATTAAAACTTATGGATAACACAAATTATGTTCAAAGGAAAAAACTTTAAGCATTAAAGGGTTAATTGATTCATTGCATTTTAGATGTCAACAAACGATCACTTTTAATTAGAAAAAAGAAAATTAACACAATTTTCATATTAGAAAGTAATCTAACGTCCATGCAATTCCAGTACTTTATTTTCAAGCGCACGGCTTTTCGTGCATCCGGACCCTCAATTCAAGGTAATAAACCAGGACGGAATTAAGTCGTGACAGATTGGGCCCAATCAAAATAATTATGGTTAAATAACACTGGCTTATTCGAAAAATATTTGGTGCTTTGGAACCGGTCGTGTTTACAAATAAAATAGCTCAGGTATAACGACCTTTTCCCGGATTAGTTACGGATTTCTTTTATTATATTGGAGCCACTTATACTCTTGATAATTTGTTCATACTGTAAAGAGTTTACAATAATCAAACCTAGTTAATGTTCTTGAAATCCTTCTGTAATCTATTTGTTTTCATTTATAATACAATAATAAGTAGTTTGCAAAACTCATTTATTAACATACAAATTTAAATAAAATTGAAATATAAAATATATAGTATTAATAAAAAGAAATATTTAAAAAATGTGAATACTGAATAATTTGAAAGTAAATATATTGATAAATAACAATCTGTCGGATTATCTTTTTGTTACTAAACCAACATTATTACAACTTTTATCGAATCATTGCTTTGTTCTAAAATCATAATTGACAGTTCATGGTATACGTTCGAACAAAACGGTTATTTATATCTATACAATTCGAATATTTTCACTAGTTTGTTCAAATTTAGCGTTTTTCTAAAACCGCTGCATTTGAATTGGCGCTCGTAAATATAGTTCACTGTCAATGGCGCTGTCATAGATTTCTAGACAGGTCGGTATCTTTATTTTCCTGGAAATTTTACCATTTCCGACAGTACCGACGCCGTTTGCGTTCGCCTTTGAGTCACATCCCATCTTAAGGTCTACGTGAGTGTTTCATAAAACGATTTCCAGGCGAAGGGGTATTGTGTATTTTATCAGCAGCCCGCGAGCGGAATCTCGAGGATAAAATGGATAATGGCGGCCGTGACATATAAATATTCGGCGAACGTACCGCTTCTCGGAGATATTTCAGGCCAACTGATCCACCTGTAACGGAAACGAAGCGACGTCCGAATTCGTCTGAGACGTGGCCGAACAAAAGACAGGCGAAATCAATCGTTTGACGTATTTGCGCGATTGGCTAATCAAAGCACGTTAACCTAATAAACGCTGTCAAAGCACCCGATTTTGGTCATTAATCTACATAATCAATATCTTGCTGGCGAACAAACACGCGTTTTTGTTTGCTCGAACAACCTTTATTGTTAACGCCATTGCTACGTTCGGATTTGGGCGTTGATATAAATGTCAAAATACAGGATATCGATGCATTTTGAAACCATTCACCCTTTGGCGAAATGTAATTATACTAATGAAACATTTCGTGCGTTATTACAAAGTATAATTGTGAAATCATGTCTGACAAAATTTATCTCCATTTAATGTGAAGACAAATGTTTTCGGATTATACATCTTTACTTTTGATTATTTCACGAACATTTTTTGTGCACAGAAATATTCACATGAAACGAGAAAAAAATTCAAAAAATATTTATTCATTTTTTTTATCCTCACATGAAAAGAGAAAAATTTTCAGTAAATATTTATTTCATATATGGCATGTTTGTAAATTATTTTGAATAGGCTTTTCAAAATTCATTTTACGTGTTCTTTTTTTTTAATTTTTTAGAATATTTCACCATAAAGAAAAAACGCTTGTTTCAAAATGTAAAAATATATAATAAAAACAATGATGATCTGAATAAACCATGATATTTCTAAATTTACAATACAGCATGTAAATGAAATATACGATTTGCTGTGCAGTTATTTGCATTAGAATAAACACATTTGTTGCGAAAGAAAATTAATGACAAGAGAAACAGGATTTACATACTGAAATAAGTTACGGTTGTTTACGTCTGCAAAATTTTCTTAATAATGATTTATGCGGTGTCAATGGGTTGGCGCAGAAATTCGCAGCAAGACAAATCTGGCATTATTTGTTTCCGTCTCGAGCAACGTTAGATTCATTTGTTTGAATCTGACTGAGATCTAGCACGATGGTATAGGGTAATGTTGCGTTACATTGCGTTGCCTTACCTACTCCATTCGACTAAACCCCGAGTAGCAATTGAAAATTCAAAACTAAATTGCAAGGCTAAAAGCAAATTATTATTTATGTTGTTGTTATTGCAAAATCAGGTATTAAAATTTACAATGGTTTTTCATCATATCATAAATATAACGTAATTAGTGTTATTTTATGAAATTATTCTGTGTCAACTTAGAAATCTCGAATACAAATTTTGGTGAATTGTAATAGATTTGGTTTCAAGAAATTTTATACAGTTTTAGTTTTAGAAAAAAGATGTAAATGTTTAAAGAACGGAAAATATTGAAACCGACACAATGAGAACGTTTTTGCATTTCAGATGATCATATATTGTAAAGACAATATTACGTGAAGAAATAAATACATTTGCAGGCATTGCAGTTAAACGAGCAATTTTTCACCGCAAATAATTGAATAATAATTTTAATTAAACGAAATAAATCAATGTAATGAATTTTCAATATAAAATCAATCTCGAATTCATATACATCGTTATTGACAATTGAATGAAATTTAGTCGTATCATGGCATCGTTTGTATATTGAATTTAATAAGCGTATATTAAAATTACGCACATTTCTAACAACGTGATATCAGCGCCGAATACGAAATCAACAATTCGACGTAAAATAGCTTATAATTCGAACATATGCTTTTAATTAATACCACCCCGAACTGATGATTAATCAACCTTTTTCTCAAAACGAAAAATTCGAAACAAAATAATCATCATCTGGCACTTTGGTTAATAAAACCGATTTTATCAATTCGCAAAAGGTCGTATTTACTTTTTTCACAGGACCTTAGTGAAAATGTTTATGATCCAGGCTAATAAATACGAAAGTTGTTATCGCATTCTAAGACGTAAAGTTTTTCATTAAAATTTTGAGAATTGAAATTTGTCATAAAAATTTTCATTACAATTTGGGACTTGAAATTTGACATCAAACTTGTCATTACAATTTTAAAACTTGAAATTTGTCATCAAAATTTTCATTCAAATTTTAGAACTTGAAAATTTTTATCAAAATTTGCATTAAAATTTTGAGACTTGAAATTTGACATTAAAATTTTTATTCAAATTTTGAGACTTGAAATTTGTCAGCAAAATTTTCATTCAAATTTCATAGCGAAATTTGTTTCTGCAAATTTTGAAACGTGTAGGTTTATCATACAAATTTTCAAAAGTTATGTTTTTAACCTTTAACATAAAAAATCGTACTTCCACTTTAGAACATTAAAAATGTTGACAACAAGCAATTTGTTGTTTCTTTGTGCAAATGTTGACACAAAGCAAAATAATAATTATCTGGCACAACCGGTTAATGAAACCGGTTTTATCAATTCGCCAAAGGTCGTATTTACTTTTTTCACAGGGCCTTAGTGAAAATGTTTATGATCCAGGCTAATAAATACGAAAGTTGTTATCGCGACCGGAGTGCGAGCAAAGAATGCATTTAAGGAAATTTCAACGTGGACCGTTGCTCAGCACTGTCAAGTTGCGCAAAGTTGAGAAAGAAATATTTACTCGCGTCAAAGGACTGGCCGTGCATTTAGTCGAAAAACATTCCCTTCCACTTGGCAAGTTCAGGAGAAAAGTCGACGCGATAGAGCAAAGTTTCGTCGAGACTGGTTAAATTATGGGTTCCGGCTAACAAGAAACATCAATTTTACACGCCTTCTGACGTATACCAATAAACCCGCCTATAAACATCGAGCAAAATTTCCTATCAATCTGCTGTCCAAGGAGTTGAGTAATTATTGTCAATCATCGTATACAATTCTTAACGACTTGTGTAACAAATTGAGATAAATGCATGCAATATATCTAATATCATCCTAAATACACTTTCGCAACATTACGTTCGAAAGTTTTTCTTAAAAATTTTAAGTTTCAAAATTTGACTGAAAAACATTGCGTTCAAAAATTTAGATGAAGGATTCCGGTTTTGAAAATTTTTCTGCAAAACAGCTCGTTTGAAAATTTAATTGAAGAAATTCACCTTCTAAATCTTGAAAGTGAAGTTCAGCTGAATGATTTTTATCTAAATTTCCAAACGTGAAATCTTTCAACAAACATGTTTTACAGTCAAATTCTGAAACGTGGTGATAATTACAAAAAATTTTTGAACGTGTTTTTTTCACGAATGTTTTGTATGTGATGCTTTTCATCTAAAATTCAGAACAAGATGGTTTTTTAGTTACGTATTACACGTGATTATTTTCATCCAAATTATCAAATAAGATATTTTTCAGCTGCATTCTAAAACGTAAAGTTTTTCGTTAAAATTTTGAGAATTGAAATTTGTCATCAAAATTTTCATTACAATTTTGAGACTTGAAATTTGACATCAAACTTGTCATTACAATTTTGAGTATTGGAATTTGACATCAAACTTTTCATTCAAATTTTAAGACTTGAAATTTGTCACCAAAATCTTCATCAAATTTTAGAACTTGAAATTTTTCATCAAAATTTGCATTAAAATTTTGTGACTTGAAATTTAAGATTAAACTTTTTATTCAAATTTCGAGACTTGAAATTTGTCATCATAATTTTCATTCAAATTTTAAAACTTTCAAATTCAAATTTCACAGCGAAATGTTTTTCTGCAAATTTTGAAAAATGTAGGTTTATCATACAAATTTTCAAAGGTTACGTTTTTAACCTTTAACACAAAAAATCGTACTTCCACTTTAGAACATTAAAAATGTTGACAACAAGCACTTTATTTTTTTAATAAATACAAACAGAATTTATGTATGTTTTGATGACCGAAAAATATTGTGAACGTTATGACAAACTGTATTCGATGATATATAGGCAATCCTTAAAATACGCAACGTCAGATGAGAATATAAATTTTGTTGCCCCTTCAAACAGAATATTTTCCAAGATTTCAAGAGATTTTTTGTGTCGAAGATGTTCCAGAAAATGTAATCAATTTTATTATATATAAGCGCTGTTGAATATAATACACCCTATAGCTCTACAAATAATCGATATGTAAACGAAGAACTTGACAGTTGGACATTACAATATTGAAATTATTCATATTGAGTTTGCTGTTAATATAATCCTGTTCGAATATTAAAATATTCAAAAGTAATATCTTAGAACCCTTGCCCTATTTTTAACATTTGCATGGCTTATAAAAAAAGAATTTTTCACTGTCACATTTTGCAATTTATGACAAAATGTAATACATTATCAAATATGTATATTTTTTTTACTTTTTTTAAAGCTATTCGTTATTTAAAAACGAAACAATAAAAACATTTTCAAATAACTTTACATTTGAAACTTAAATTGCAATAAAACGTGACGATGTTAATTGAAAATAATTAACAGCATAACAATCAATTACAAGTATTTAATCACTAAAATTTATTAAAACTACATGATCCAATAATATATAAGTTATGCACCAATTAATGACACATATTCGCTCGTATCTTTTGATTAATTAAAAGCACTTAATTTTACAACGGACGTGGCGCAGTTCGCATGTTTAAATGAGCATGTGAAACGTTAAGTGGAATTCGCGTAAAATTCCGTTTGCACCATTTTGAATTGAATAAAAAAATCTTGGGGCAAAAATAGATACTCGCGGCTGACGTTTATTACACATACATTTTGCAGAATAGAAAAGAATCTACGATAAATTGCAGCCAATGCTGTCAGCGAAGAAAGACAAACGCCTGTACGTAAAAGAATGACCTCGCGTTTATTACATTCTGTCGTCCCAAAAAACGAAGCAACACTCAGATAGCGCAGCTGTTGAAAAAGTAATCATCGTACAATTTACTTTGCTTCCCAAAATCGCGTATTAACATTCTCGTTATTTCACCTTTCCGGCAAAGTTAAATTATTACATGGCCTGCAATAATATTGTTTAATTTAACATCGTTCGATACACAGAACCTTAAGTAAATCTGCCTTTGTCTTTAAACTGCCCGACCGTCCTGATGTTAAACTTATGGGGTAGCTTTGGCAAAATATTGTTGTTAAATTGAAAAGTTATGTAATTTGCATATTGTTTGCATTGGAATGTATTTGAACTGTTTTTGTTTGAACTTAAATTTGGGTTGTATTTATAGGTTGTAACGCAGAAAACGGAAGTAATTAAAATGTACAGTGGAGCTTAAAAGCATATATGTAATATCCTGAATCAGTAAGTAATATTAAGGTGAAGGAGTGCTTAAACGCCATAATGGTTAATATTGACTAAATACAAATATAATAATTTTAGTTTAAGATGCTTTTGTAATAAATTGAAATTTATGAAAATGACGTCATATAATGATGACGTCACTGATGAACTATCAATTTAAAAAATATTTATTTTAGTTATTAACTTGCTGCAATATATTTTCATGTAAATTTAAGTTTTTTCACGATAATTTTCAGTATAAAAACTGGAACTAAAAAAGTATCTTAATTTACGGCGGCAGTGTCTTAATTTCAGACACCAAATGTCTTAATTTGAGACATCAATTGTTTTAATTGCAGACAAAAAATATCTTATTTCAAGACACTAAACGTCTTAATTTAAGACACTATTTTAACACCAGTTTTAAGAGATTAATAGTATTAGTTATTAGAATATTAATTAGATTAATACTTTGTTTAAAACATTTCATTTTTATTTCTTATTTTTTTTTTAATTTTTCCAACTAGATCTGATTGACATATTTAGATAGATGAAATCACGATTGGATTCATATACATTCAAATTTGAAAAAGCTCAAAACAAGTATTTTTATCGCATTTGAAATCTCCCAAAAGCGAATAGAATTTCGATTCTCACTATATCAAATAGTATGTTCAATTTCGACATTCTGATACCATTTGTTACGTGCCATTATTTTTATTTCATGAGTTTTTTTTCATCGTAGCATGATTTTCGTTCGCAATCCACTACTAGTTGAAAATATTTTATTCTATCGATAAATTCTTCATGATTTCATAATTAAATAAATCAGTGGTTTATGTCAATGAATAATCGGACATTTAATTATTACACTTTTTTTGTTTTATGTTTGTACTTATATTTAAGTAGTATATATCAATAAACAGTCAGACATAAAAGTTTTTTTTAAATTCCTCTCCCATTATTCAGCACAAACAATGTATCTAAAAATATATTACTACAATTATATTTTTATAAAAAATGTTTTATATGATGTCATTTGCATTTGAATAATAGAATCGTCGTACGTTGACCGCGAGGTCATTGTCCGAGTAGTAAATATATCTGCTCTCTAAAAAATGTGAGGTCCCAAAATCTGAATTTCAGACATGGAGAAACTACATTTCAGACTGATAATCTGAATTTTACATGATTTATGCCTGAAAATCAAATTTTGTGACATCGTAGTTTTTAGAGTATAACAGCAATATCAAATTTTGATATACTTTAAAAATTTTAACTCTGGTGTGAATCTAACTATGCTAACATAAGAGTATGAAATAATGGGGAAAATGAAACGCGCATTTATATAATTGTCTTTTTATTCACATATTTATTCC
>JABFPQ010000259.1:0-13236 GCA_022817265.1 Masnerella sp. ZL-2020
CGAGTTTTGTATTTTTCAATTTGACACCATTCAAACTTTTTATAACTGACGAAAAAATTCTTATTCATAAATTTTTACGCAAAATCTTTTTATTATAAAATTTAAATCCAAGAAAAATTTAAATATTGATATCTTATTAAATCAATTTAAAACAATGAACTTAATTAAATTAGAATAACCGTCGAAAATACTTTTTTGAAAAAACAAATTTTCTGCTTAGCTTATCGACCGATTCTTGTTATAAAGAAATATATTTCGATCGAAATTTTTTTCTTGCGAAATTTATCGCGACAATTTTGCGATTTTGCTATAAGTTACTAATTTCGGAGATGTTTAGCGGGAGAAAAAAATTGATTTACAACAAACGAATGATCAAAGACTGGTTTATAAATTAAAAGCTTCACAAATCATCTACGTAATACTTGATCGTAAAAAACGGTGGAATCCAGCGAAAAAACTTGTTGGACAAACAGGCGAAAATGCATCGCATATATAAAATAAAAATATATTCTAAGTTGTTGTTTTTTGAATAAATGTTCACAAAGAATTTCGAATTTTCAGTTTATGTTGAAAAATGAATTGCATTTTTTATTGTCAATTTTTCAAGGTCATTGTTCATGGTCTATATTCAAAAGATGAATATTTCTCAACTAGTGGTAAAATGGAAATTGTCTGCACTTTGTGAATCAATTTTGAAGATCGTACGTCCGCGTTTCTGAATTCATCTAATACGACGATTTTTTTCGATCTATAGATCGGATTGATCAATAGATCGGTCCTTATCAGCGCGCGGATAATCGATTCTCGAGGATTAATACACGGTTCGGTTGGAGCGTAAATCAAACGGCCGATCGGCCTCGGAAGAATAATTTTCTGCGGCGAAACGTTTAATTATACGGCGCGAATTTTTATTCGGCCGCGATCGGCCGATAAAAATGCGCAAAAGTGAAAAGCCAATCGGAGAAACCGCGAATTTTATCATATCAATTATAAAAATCAATTGCCTTGCGCAACGATATTGTTCGTTAATGAATGCGAGCAACGAAATCATGATCGACGCAGTTAATCGCCGAGTCCGCATTAATAAATAAAACTTAATTGGCTCACAATTAACCCTCTACGTAAAATTGATTTTGATTAACCGCAGATAATCGGAAGACGAGCCAATTATTTCGTCCACTGAGAGCCATTTTTATATAGAAAGTAACCATTGTTTCCGACGAATTTATTTTACATTAAAAAATAATCAACGGGTTATTAACGTCAATTATGGTCTTTACTCAACCATATCTGTGATTCAATATAATTGTTTTTGATTTTGAAGATTAGTGTGATTTTTTGCTTTTTAATTACTCCTCTGTTCATTTTTTAATACCATAAAATTATTACAATTTTTTTTATTTGATTTTCCTAAGAAAATTTTTTGTCTAAAGTCACGCCGTTTCGATTTTTTGACGTTTTCTTCGCTAATTTCGAATGAAAATAGTTGAAATTTTTTTGTTGGAACATAAAAAAGTATTTTAATGTTTTTCCTTGAAATAATTTATAAATATCCGAGCTATTTTATAAATAATCGATAGGAGTGACTTTAGACAAATCATTTTTCGCGTTATTTAACTAATTTTTTGAAGGAAAAAATTGAGTTTTCATGTATTTTCTAAGATATTTAACAGAATGAATTTTTTCAAACACGAAATTACTCTCATTCATTATCATTTTATACTCGATGCGAGAAAAGATAAACCATCATTTTACCGCTTTTAATAAAGTTCAACGCAAACACTAAAAGGCAATATTTTGCTTATAAAATTACAATACAATATGTAGGTCTAACGTACACGTATCATAAAGACTTTATTATATATATAAGTTTTATAATAACTCGGAGTTCATTTTCGCATGGCGTGTACCATTTACGAAGATAAATTAAAGCGGTTGGTTTCTTTCTAATAATAATCTTTGATGAAAAAAAATTTAATGCAAGAGGCGGTCTAATTGGTGGCGCTCTAGTTTCAATAAAAGCGCCGCCAAAGAATTCTAATGTTCTCAATAATATATAATTTCGCTTGATAATGTATCCGTATGTTTTATGTAATAATAGAAATGTAGAGCTTTTATGACAGTCATCGTAAACCCAGAAAAAATATGAATCACAGTAATAATGACGTCGTTATTATAAAGAATCGACAATAAATTATGATCTTGGGAAATGAAATCAAAACAACAACAGTTGCTCTCGTTTTGCTCGTATTTTGATCTCTTTCTTTTTCTTTCAAACTTTTCTAAAACTAATAAATGACGTCATTATTATAAATATTCGATAAATATAATATTTTCACAAAGAAAAAATAAAAAAAAATACATGTTGCTTTCTTTTTGCTGTTATTTTGCTCTTCAACTTTTTCAAATAATTTCAAGAGCAACAAAACTAAAAATTGACATAATTATTATAAATTCCGGACAATAAATTTCAATTCTGACAAATGAAATCATAATAAGCCCAATTGTCCTGGTGTTGCTCTGTTCTTGCGTACATTTTGCTCTCTCTTTTTTTACCTCCAAATTTTCCCAAAACTGCCGAAAATAAAGACTAATTAAATCATGGAATTCGAGCAATGTTTTTTTATATTTTTATACGGGTTATTAGCGAGTTTAAATTAATTGCGCGTTTCTTCCGCTGCGGCCATTAAAACAAGATCAGGACGAGTAAATTTTTTTGCAAACTCATCAGCGAGAAATGCCACTACTATTTAAAACGACGGCGGACTTTGAATGTGAAATTTGAGCTCGTTTAATTTTGTTTTCGGCCGGGATAAATGACAAAAAGCGATCCTTTCTGGAACGAGAATAATTTTGTCACTACGACGAGAAGAAAAATTACGATGTGGTAAAAGTCGATAATTGCCTGCGAATTCGCTTAATTGGACAATTTTTCAAATTGACATAAACCCACAAAATAAAGTGATACAAATATAATACGATGTATTTTATAAAATTGCACGAAAAAACTGTGTATATGAAAAAAAATTTTTACATAATTTCGCAATTTATATTGTATTTTTTTATCGTGATAAAAAATTACAAAAAAAATTTTTAAAAATTAAAAAATGTACATTTTTTACACTTTTAAAAAAATGTACACTTTTTTATTTTAGTAAAACAACATATAATGAATTATATAAAATATAAATTGAATAAAGCGAGAAAATAATCGTACAATCGCGATCACTGTTATTATAACATGGATTTTCAATAAGGGACTATTTGTCTTAGAAAGTTATAAGGTTGCGTGGCGCGGATGGAAGTCAGCGTTAAATAGGTTACCGGATCCAGACGGCGAAGTCACGTCGTGATCCGGCGGCAAAAAAAGCCCGTGGAACGTTATTTCAAAATTTGCACGATATAATTACGCGGGCAATTAATTTGTTGCAAGAGACACGAGCGCCGAGCGAGGGTAAGAATAAGGCGCACTTTTTGCCGCGCCTCCTCTCGTGAGATCCCACGTAACCTCGCAACGTGTGCGAACCAAAATACACTTATTATTCCGCTTCGACTAGTATCAATGAAACGATTTTTAACTTATCTTCTTTTTCTGTATTTTCAATGATTTTCACCCACAAATTTACATTAAGATACACTGTCTTAGTTTAAGACGTTTGATGTCTTAATTTAAGGCACAGTGTCGTGAATTAAGACTTTCGCTGTATTAAATTAAGACAGTGATGTTTTCAATTAAAACTCTGGTGTCTTAAATTAAGACAGTGATGTCTTAAATTAAGACGCTGTTATCTTAAATTAAGACAGTGATGTCTTAAATTAAAACACTGGTGTCTTAAGTTAAGACAGTGATGTCTCAAATTAAGACCCGGGTGTCTTAAATTAAGAGAGTGATGTTTTAAATTAAAACACTGGTGTCTTAAATTAAGACAGTGATGTCTTAAATTAAGACGCTGTTATCTTAAATTAAGACAGTGATGTCTTAAATTAAAACACTGGTGTCTTAAGTTAAGACAGTGATGTCTCAAACTAAGACACTGGTGTATAAATTAAGACAAGTGATGTTTTAAATTAAAACACTGGTGTCTTAAATTAAAACAGTGATGTCTCAAATTAAGACCCTGGTGTCTTAAATTAAGAGAGTGATGTTTTAAATTAAAACACTGGTGTCTTAAATTAAGACAGTGATGACTTAAATTAAGACGCTGGTGTTTTAAATTAAGACAGTGATGTCTTAAATTAAGACTTTGATAATCTTAATTTAAGACGCAATATCTAAAAATAAGACGTTGGGTATTTGAATTTAAGACGCATTGTCTTAAATTAAGACTTTGGACATCTTAATTCAAAACTCAATGTCTAAAATCAAGACGTTTGATATTTCAATTTAAGACGCGGTGTCTTAAATTAAGAACTTTGATACCTTATATAAAATCATTTCAAGATTAACAATAAAAATGCAGTGATTTATTATTTTGTCATTTTTTCAGAAAAGACAAATTTTTTATATGAACGTTAAACATATTTAATTAAAAAACAATTAGACTGGAAATAATCATAAAACGATCAGAAAGAGCAAATCACGCTTCATTTGTTCATCTTTGCACACTTTAAGGTCAACGATTTTTGCGGCTTTGTTTGGCCGATTACGGAAGCCCGAGGGACAAACCGGCTGAAAAATCGCTTCTGTCAAGCCGAGAGTTGCTCGTCATTTTTGCCGGAGTAACGGTTTCGCGCCGTCAAATTAATGATAAGGATAAGCCGTCGGATTTCGAGCCAAGATTGACGATAGCGGCGAACAAAAGTCACATTAACGGTTCTAACGGAGAACAATTACGTTCCGAATCATTCCTTGAACTACTTGCGCATGCGCCGATTTCATATCGCGATGGCGATGGCGTTTTGAGGAAGTCTTTTTGACGCTTCGACAATAGGCCGACCTTCGCCGAGCCGATACTATCGTTTAATTAGAATATATCGTTAATTTAATTAAAACTGCAACGCGCATGCGCACAACGAGATCGGACTTTTGCGTCCACTTTCGAATCTTGGACGAAGATAACGTTTTTTGCTTGAGGAATGTTTTGATCTGGGTAAAGAACGGAAGATTAAGTTTAGTTCATAGTGGCTAGTCATGGCTGAAACAAACGTCTAACCATTTTCAGATATATCACTAGATTTTATCCCAACCATTAGGAAGGATCAGCTGTAGTGAAGTTCCAATCGGATTAAACATCTAGAACATTTTGAGATTTGATCTAGAGTTTTTTAAAGCAAACATTCAAATCGTTGCCAAACATCTCTTTAGGTTAATTATCGAGATTATCTACTAGCGCCCTCTGTTGTCAGGAAATCAAAGTTTGATCAAGTTTAGAAGACTTTCTTCCCTCTGAAAAAATTAATGTTCGTTTGGAAAATTTAGCTTTTTTAGATTTAAACTTAAGATATATATTTAGTATCTTAAAACAACAGATGAGAAATTTTTAGAGCCAAAATTGCTTATATTTTTACTTAAGATTTTACATTTTGGTACAAAGATAGCTATTGGAGAGTTATAAAACAATTTTTTTCGAAAATGACCTTGAAATATTCCCACGAGACTTTTTTTTATCCTTTTTAAATTTCGAGTTGGGTCGACCGGGCGAAACCCGAAGTATCTCTTGAAGCATGCCAGACGCATTGAAATCTCAATTGCGATCGTGGATTGCGCGAGTATAACTTTCGTTGGCCGGGCAGTCGTTGGACCGAATGATCCCGCAAGTGCAGTCGCATGCGGTGCGTGATTATATCACGATAGATGATTGCGCCGCGGTGAAATTCTGCCGACAAATGAAGCGATAAACAGGCCGAACGTGTTATTTGGGAGTATAAAGGCGAGCATAAAACGGTTGCGTGCGTTCGATCCGTCGAATTGTCCCGCTATCGGTATAATATTGGCGAACTTTCGCGGCGCGTTTGGTCCGGCTTGTCCTTGTCTGCTTTGTGACCTGCTTTTCGCTAATTTCTCGAGTCCTTTCTCCCCCGGCAAATTGCATTGTGCGGCCCGTTAATCGAGCGCCCTCTGCTTTCGGCGAATCGTAATTGAACCCAAATGACCATCGACCCCCTTCGCGGAATCCGCCGAACTCATTTGACCAGAAGAGAAAAGGCCGATGGTCATTTTCGCGGCGTAATCGCACGTTCGTTAAACGCCGAGCCGTGATGAAGAAATCCACGGGATTTGCATGCGGACGCGCGCCCGTGGAAATCCGTAATGAGCCGTGCCGTCCGTAATTACCGGCCGCTTCGATATCTTACTCGTTCGACCGTTTCTTCGCCTTATTTTCCTTTCGTGTGCGAGTACATTGCCACCTACCAAATTTTGTCATTCATTATTCTTCGACAAAATATCACTAGGTCAAATTTAAATTTTTTAATTTCGCGCCAAAATGCCATATTAATTATTACCAATACATAAGTCTCATATAATCTTTAACTAATGTCTAAAATGGTCCATGTCTTCTTATGATAGGAAGATACCTTCCTATCATAAAAAATTCCACGCCGGAATCTCCAAATATTATTATTATTATCATTACTAATATTATCATAGAATCATCATTGAGTCAAATATGAGAACATATGGCTGGATCGGTTCCACTAAAAGATACAAGGAAAAGAACGAAACAGGAAAAACACATCAATGACCATCACGTATCTTCCAGCCAAATACCTCATTTCCACCGAAATTACTTCTCAAGGCTCAAGTGTGATCTGAATCATGCTATATTGATATACTATTCTTCTACCGAGAACTCTAACATAAACACGTAATGTTAATGTTCTCATGAATATTACTGAACTCGAGAAACTACAAAAGCAAAAAGAAACGAACCATAAGTAACAGATAATCGCTTTTTAATATCTCGACAAAATGATTAACTCAGCTCATCTACATAATTTATTATATTACAATACAACCGTGCTTTCAATAGCGTAAACGTTTCTCGTCACTCGAGCTGAATCGTAATCTCTTACGAGTTAGAATTCCGAACAGTGATTTGAGATTGCGTCGCGTGCATTATCGGGCGCAAAAAATGCGTCATAGAGGCACACCGTTCGCGCATTCACGTCAATTCCTAGTGTAATTGAAATTTATCTAGACTTCTTCGTGCATAGATTTCGTCATAAAGTCAAGGTTCCTTTCGACATCTATCCGTACAAACGTCCGCATCCGCAGCGGCTGCTTTAATAAATGTCGCAAGTGCAGGGATATTAACTAGGCGACTACTTATGGTGATTCAATTTTTATAGTTTCGTTTATATTGGGATCTGAGATATTTCAATACGACATCTGGAGTCGTACGATAATCTAATTCACCCATACAATGTTATCTCTTTTCATAAATATAAAATTGTATAAAATCAATGTAGAACAATGTTCAAATTTTCGCGAGAAAGTCCAAAAGCATGCTAATGGCATACATCTTTTTTCTAAACCATGTTG
This sequence comes from Masnerella sp. ZL-2020, assembly GCA_022817265.1. NCBI lineage: Eukaryota > Metazoa > Arthropoda > Insecta > Hymenoptera > Scelionidae > Masnerella > Masnerella sp. ZL-2020. The sequence continues at coordinate 7,484 of JABFPQ010000259.1, forward strand.
CCATCTTAGATCCCAATATAGGTTATCTTAGATTTATCCTATCATTACAGTCACTTAAAAATACGATTTTAGGTTTCACTAGTTTTATAAATGATCTTCCAGCATGCATCTGTGTACGAGCCACTCTCTCCATCTCACTTTCCTCGTTATGGCCAATTATTTTGCACTCAGTGTTGTCCCGAAAATTGTCGCTGCGAAAAATAAATTACCTGCTCGGCGAAAACTGGAGCCAGAAGATTGATTGAAGGCGATCCAACAAGTTCCACCGACGAGATGCAATCGCATTAGATTCAAATCAACGTTGTTCAATGAGCATGTTAACAATATAATTGTGGCAAAACGTTTCAACACGAATCTGGAAATTGTATTACGACATGAGATTATCTGCAGCATCGGCGTGCTGCCAGCATTAGTTGTAGGAATCCTGTAACATTAGTTTCGTTCCGTTTCACTGCGAACAAGTGTCGTCCAAGAAAAAGTAATGTGGCCACTGCTGAGGAATTGTAGCCAATTTTTTTCATCCTTCAAACGGATTTGTTTAATCGTGGAACTCAGTTAAAGTTGACCACAATTTTATAAAAAGTCCAAATTGATTTCTGCGGTGAGAAAAATTGCAACGGAGTACATTGTAGACGTCACTTTTTGTTGTTTAGCGGCTCTTACTTTATCGTTGTAGTGCTCAGATTTCGGCAAAAAATCAGATTCTCAAGTGTTAACATAAATACCTCTTGGACTTTAATAGTGTCTTTACCGGCACTTGCTGGAATGCTGATCAATCCTGTAGTCATTGTTTTGTATCCAATCCTCTTCTCATAATTTTAGGTTATCTATTGTTATTGCTCACTCTCTGCTTTGTCTCTCCAAGTAAAACTTATCCTCTTGCTATTTTTCGTTAATTATTATTTAGTATTACATAAAGGTCCACTTATTCATAAATTATCAATTTATAATCCAAAAGAAGTGCAATCTAACAATTAAAATCCATTCCGGTGTCCAAAACGTCCGGAGTATGCGAGACTTTAAATGACGTCAGGTTAGGTAGGATGAACTGAACTAGACTGATCAGTCGGTAAGATAGGTATCCGCAGGGCGCGAATGAGTGCGATTTTCCGCGCAGTTTTCACCTAGTTTCCTCGACAATATCAATTTAGGCTGTTGGTGAAACGGCAGGACGTCAGCCGCGCCAAGCCGTGGGAACGTGCGGCGACTCCGGCGCTCGCGTGTAAATCCAAGCCGGACGCCGAGCCGAGTCGATAGGCCGATCGACGGCGTTGTTAGCCGAGTCGAGAAGTCGAGACAGCGGCCGCGCACGGATCCCACAGACACAGCGTATCTTACGTTGCGCAACCTAACCATAGAGAACGACGTCTAGAAAACTTCTACATTTGGTTAAAAGCGGCACTCATCTGTGTTTAGCAGACGCCATGAAAAACGAAAATGGCGTCTTCTTGATAATCATCGCATGTGGCTGGCACTGAAACAAAAGATCGTTTTGTAAACAAAAAAGGTTGAAATAAAAAACTATTATGAACAAATATTCATAGTAGTTAATGTTGCTCATTTGTTTCTTTTTCTATCTTTTATTGTTGAAATGTGTGGGAGAGAGATGAAATGACAAATATTTTGTTTATAGATATTTTTTTAGAGAAAATACATAAATCAGTTGCATATGAGCAAACTAGATGGAGTGATATTTTACTAACTCACTTTCTTGCTAACAATAAGTATCCAAGCGAAACAGTGACTCAACTATCAAACAATTGTTAATTTTGCAACTCTTTACTATTTGAGTAAGAAAGAAGCAAAGACAGCTAATGTTTACAAACAAAGGAGCTAGACTAAATGTTCGATTCTTTGTCTTTTCTAACTAAATGGTGGCATTATACCTTTCATAAAATTTAAGTAAATAATAATTAAAGCTTTAATATTAAGATAAATTGGTTTGATGAAAACTAACCTAAAAATTTGAAGTTATTAAACTAATACAAACACAATTATATAAAAAAGATTGTGATAAATTATGATAAACCAAAGTAACTAGAAGTTATATAATGTATATAAGGGATTATTTATAAAATGAACATAACCTACAAATCTTCCAACATAAAAATCTAAAACTCATAACAAAACATTATAAAAAATATTTCTGAATAATGGCCGGATCATAAAAGATGATAAAAATGAAATTCGCGTTAACAGTATCACGTAGCTGACGATCTACCTACCTTGACTATTGAGCTCGCTACCGCGATATGCATTCATATATTTATAGGTATCTCCTTCTTCCCACGTCCCATGCCATTTAGCTAGTATTTATCGGATAAAACTATCGCACTCGGCGGTCTAAATGCCACCGAGGCAACATTACGACACCGACACACCCGGATGTCCGAGTCGTATATCACTCATACGATCATACACATATGATACATCGGCCTGTAGAGGTTATGTTGGCTAACTATAACGCGCCGACGCTCTCGATCCTTTCGATCGTTCAATGTCACTGTCTGCGGATTAATGTAGAACCTAATCACCTATTGTTCCTTGATGGACAAGGACTGCGCTTTTGGGCCGATTGTTTCCGCGCTAAAAACACGAGTTGCCATTATTGCCAACTTTTTGCCGCCTTTTTTTGAATTGCATTTTTCAAGTTTGTTGTGAACGTGACTTAGGAATTTTTTGGGGTTCATTTTTTAATAAAATTATGAAGGATTTAAACAATTCTTTTAGTTTATTATTTGTTAATCGAAGAATGTGTTTATAAATATTGTTATTATTATAAACAATTAATTTTTTTATGAAAAAAAAAAAATTTTCCGCTATTTTTAGATTTCTTTGACGAATCTTATAATGTTATTAAATTTATATATTATGAATTTTGGCAAAATCTTAATTAATTAAATAAATCGATTCAAAAAAATGCTAATAACTTACATAACATATTTTCAATTAAGCCATTAAATAAAAAAGACTTCGTAATTGTCGGGCACCGGAATTCGAGCGTAATGAAATTGTCGTTTTGATCGACGCGAAATACGAGCGCGATGTCGCGCGCTAAATATTGGAGTCGATGTCGCTTTCCCGCCACCTTGTAAGGGTATATCCGTCTTTCCGTGACGATGCGAGATAAAAGAGAGACGCGAGATCACTTAAGTTTAGCATAGCTCCGATTACGGTCTCGCAATTTGCCTTCTTGCACACACTTTGCACTTTATGGTTTACACTTTATAGCGGACGCAGGAGCTCGCTGCACGTTAATCTTTCTCACCTTTCCTTCCAGATACCTAATCAAAAAAATGGAGATACAATAATTTTGCTATCAAAACATTCGTTTTATTGCTTTCGGTAGTTTTGTTATTCCCTTCAGTTCCTTTTCTTTCTCAGATTTTTAACTTTAAAAAAAAATATTAATTTGTTCATTAATATAAAGAATACATAATATTTTTATTTTTATTTCTACTTTCTTTATATTGTTTACAACATTGTTATGTAACCGATAAGATTGCAACTGAAATGTAAATAAACAATATGTAAGGTCATAGAATAATCTATTTATACAAGAATGTAAACAAGAAGTTGTTTACATTATATTATTGTATATAAACAGCAAGGTCATAGCATTGAAAGGTAAATAAACATTAATTAAGGTCAATTGTTTACATAAGGAATACACAAAGAGTTTACATCGTTAGGCATTGTCATATTATGGCAATTTTACAGCAATATTAAAGCAATTACATATCAAAGCAATTAGAAATACAGTCCAGTAATATTTCCTTAATATTACACAAAAGATAAGTTATTGTTTTCGATTTCGTCCAAAAATATGACCTTTAACATTAGACTAGAGCGTTAAAATAAATGAGACCCCATTTCGGCTTCAAATTAACACCGAAATCGGAGTTTATTTGCGGAGTCATGGTAGCGCACCGAATGAAATAGCAGCATCTTGTTGAATTCGAGTGCAGCGGCGAAGTGCAATCGATATAGGATACGTTTATGTTCCTCTTCCTTTGATATTATAAACCTTTGGCTGGCACTATTAATTGTAACTGTAAACACATGCAAGTTTAATGATAGGAAATTAGGAATTCGTAATGGCGCTGCGACCATTAGAAACCGTTAGCCCGGTTTTTATTGTAAGAACCGCGCGGTGTTTAGTGTGACACTAATGGTTATATTTAGTGCAGTTTATAATCGGGAAATAATTAAACGCCGCTAAAATTGCGTGGAGCGAATTTCTTCAAGCTGGGAACTTCCTTTCGGAATTAACTACTAAATTAGTTTTTACAAGTTAATTGATTTTGATTGTGATTTACAGTAAGGTCTCTGTAAAAGTCCTTTACGACGTGTATTTGCTCGGGTTGTAAATTCAATTTTGTTTACATCGCGTAGGTATAGGAAAATAAAAGTATATCAGGGATGTGAACAAAAAACTGTTGTGATGCTTTTTATTTACATTGCTATGTAAATTTGCTGAAAGCATAATGTAAATAAATAATGTTTGAGGTCCTTTGTTTACATACGGATACGGATGTAAACAAAGAGTTGATGACTTTGGATTTATTTTTATTTCTGAGGTAGCATTGCTATGTAAACAATGACTAGCTGGATCATAATGTAAATAAACAATGTTTGATGTTCATTGTTTACATACGGATGTAAAGAAAAAGCTGATGACTGGATTTATTTTCATTTTTAAAGTAGCATTGCCTTGTAAATAATGTCGAGTATTCGATTGAAAATGTAAATGTTTACACTTTTTATTTACATTCTCTGTGAATGGGAAAAAATTTGGTTAAAAAAAAAACAAAAATATTTCACAGTATATCATGTTTATTACAATGAAAAGAGAACAGTGGATTGTAGAAGGCTGTCTGTTATGGAATAGAAAAGCGAGGAAGTAATTTCCATTAGAGTAATGGATGTCGAAACTCTAATCTAATATTTGACACATCTCGCAGGGTCGGAATAATTGGAGTTCAATCGAAATTGTTTCCGTACGTATGCAACTCCTCGAAAGTTCGAACACCTTTCCATTCATTTCGGCAATTCCGTCGAAATAAACTCGACTTAATTGAACGCCGGTTAACAAAGCATCGGAATCCTTAACACGATGTAACACGCTCAATTAAGGACGGGCCGCGCCGTCGCTCTCGGAAATGCTTTACGGCACCGGCCGAATTTCACTTTTCGCGGAAAGTGCGTGCGCCGCCGATTGATATCGCGCTTTCGTCATCGCCGGCCATTAGAAAGGATTCGCGCGATTAGCATTTTATTTTTCACTGCCGGCCGTTAAAAGAGCCCGAAAAAACCGGTCGAACGTTTGACACCGCCATGAATTAACTTGAATTTACAGCTGCTTCAGAACTTCATTAACTCGGCATGATTTGTTGCGCGTATTGTCTAGTTCCGTGTGGCAAAACTTGCTTCATTGACAATTTAGTATCGAATCTGATTATCCCGAAATTTGATTACTTTTTTTTCATAGAAATGATAATATTTTTATAAAACTATTAGTAAATATTTAAAATTAGGGTGAAGCGGGGTAATTCTGTGCCACTTCAAAAAGTCGGGTAAAAATGGGCCACCGTTATTAAACAAACGAAAATACAAACGATCACAAAACCACTTATGACATTAATAGATACAATATTCAGGAACTTCTGTATGCAATTGTATATACTTATGATTATTTATAATTCCTATAATTAATCATTTTGCACGATGTTGCAGAATTCAGTCATTTTAAA
>JABFPQ010000260.1:0-13228 GCA_022817265.1 Masnerella sp. ZL-2020
AATGTATATCAAATTAATGGTGATTTCACATTGCGACCACAACAAATCCACTGGTGGAGTTGCTGTGAACTACGAAAACATAAATTCCGAATATCATCAATCAATATCATTTTTATTTTATTACAAATTTTGTAATAAAATAAAAAAAAATTTTATTTTACATTCATTTTTTTATTTTTAATGATTTCATAACAACAGTTTTCAGTTAGAAACTAATAAAAGAAACGTGATCGAAAAACGATATGAAATTGTCAAATAAATCCTGAGTTCTAACTTTTGCATTTTTAGTTTTATTTGCAATAAAATAATAAAGGAAAATATAATTTCGATAAAACGATCTCTTTAAGGGGACACGCAACCACAAAATGACAAAATCTTTCGAAAAATGCAAAAACAAATTTATGACGTATTTTAATACATTGTAGTATTGTCTTTTATACTGCAAAAGTCTTTTTTCGATCACTCACCTAGAAATTGCCAAAAATAGCATTTTTTCGAAGTACTATCTGAACGCCGAAATACTTACAACTTTATTATCTCGAAAACTTATTTTCCATATTTCCTTAACTTTAAAATGTTTCCGGGAAACCAATTTTGATCCGATTCAATTGATTTTTTTTCGTTACCTTCCAAATTTAACGGGTAACAAATTGTACCGGAATTTTGATATAATGTTTATATCCAAAGTTATAAACAAGTAATTCGGAAAAAACATATAAAAACGTCAAAAAGGGTCATTTTTTGACTTTTTTGAAGAAAATGGAGGATAACTTAAAAAGATAACTTAACCCGATTTAAAAACGTATCAAAAATCTGGTTCTACAATTTATTGTCCGTTAAATTTGGAATGTTTAAAAAAAAGCAGTTAAATTGGATCAGATTTGGGCTCCCGGGAAGATTTTGAAAATGACCCTTATTTGACCTTTATTGTTAAATAAACAAATGACAATTTGTTTAAATATTAAAATTGATATAATTTTTTATATATTACAATAAATTATCTTCAAAATGTCCAAAAATTTTAACAATTCAATGAAAATTTACGATTTTAGAGATTTTGGTTGCGTGTCCCGTTAAATCATCAAATATTCAAAGTCTTCTATGTTAAAAAAGTGATTACAAAGATGTTTAAATTTAAACACTTTTTTTAGTTAGTTTAGTTAGGTAAAGCAGAGCCGCCGCCAGAACAGAACATTTTGATTTTATGTTCTATGTTCGAGAATGTAATATCTCGTTAACTTCTCTGTGTGTGATATTTAACTATACTCGGGTCAACTTTTTTTTTACCATGAAATAAGGTCAACCTATGGGTCATTCTTGTCAGATGCTATTTTCACCTATTTGTAACAATCTAAAAACTATTTTAAATACATTTAATTATATTTTTATAATTAAACAATTTATTCTAGTAAAATATAATAATTGTTATTATATTGTTAATATTATTCAAGACAATTTAACCAACAAAAAAGAGAAAATTTAGAAAATTGTAAAAACGATAGGATAAAAATGACCCAGGTTGACCCAAGGCGGGTTAACAAAATTAGTATATTTAGCAACTAGGGAGCGAAGCGCAGCTTCGCGACCCGAGTTGCATATAGTATTTTTCGTTACAAGTGTTCGCGAAGTGACTTTCAAGGGCCTTTTTTTCCCGGGCAAGAAGAATTACTTCGCTCCCTAGGGCGCGAAGAATTTTTTCGTGCCCGAGGGAGCGAAGTGGTTCTTCGCGCCCGGAAAATAGGCCCGCGAAGAGTCACTTCGCGTGCACGTGTGACGAAATATACTATTATTACGTATAATGAATAATCCTCGAATTGAATAAAATCTTAATTTATTTCAATAAAAATTTCAGGTTGAATTAATAAAAGGAACCGGTGTATTTGTTGAACCTCACATGTTAGAATAAATTTGAAACATCTCAAGGACAACCCGAAAGAGATGATCCGAATGATTTTAAGTAGCCTCTACGCGGATCATGTTCTTTTGGAATATACTGCTTGTGGTAGAAGTATCAAAAGGTCAGACGGAACAACTGAACAAAAGAAAAAAATTCCTGACAACATTAAATTGGCAATGTTAGGTATATAATATAAAATTTTTTTCACTACACGTGATAGGCTCCACGTTTTTTTTCAAAAATAGGCGATTTTCAAGGAGCGGGAATATTATTACTAAACAACTCATAATGCATACTTTTACATTAAATGAAAAAAATATATAGTAATGCATACAAAATCGGTATTTGTTTAAATTCGGATTTCTAAGGGTCACATTCTAAGGTCACATGTTATGTATTTCAATTAATTTTCGTGAAGTGAGGATGCTCACTATATGTAACTCCTGCAAACGCGAAGCACACGTTAGAGTCACGCTAGGACACGCTGGGGCATATTCGGGACACATTTGGGACTCGTTCGGGATACGTTAGGAACACGTTGAGAACATGTCGGAGCAAGCGAGGGGCACGCTGGAGCACGGTACAGACAAGTTAGGAACATTCTGGCGACATATTGTGGCATAGTAGATTATTTTTAATTCACTGAGTTCTCGCTAATTAATAGATTTGTGTGTTTAATTTGTTTGTTTATGGATTTCCCTTTTTTTGCTTAGCTCATGATAATTATGTTTAATAAATATATATTTATGATTATAATTTTTTCAGCATTTGTAAATAAATATTCAAATCTGAGCATGACGATTTCTGACGTAAACGAAACAATTAACGAAAGGATTGGAACAATTCGAAATCCCAGAAAACCCGTTGCAACCGAGCAAAATGAAGTGAAGAAAAAAATGAAGAAAGCAAATATTAATTCAGTGGAAAAATCAAGACAGAAGAAGACATATAAAGAATTAAAAGCAGAGAAAATAAGGGAGAAGAGACAAAAGAAAAAAGCACAAGAAGCTGAAAAGAGAGAAAGAGTAAATGTAGATGAGAGTAATGAGACAGAAAGTGATGAACAAGATGTACCAGACAAAACAAAATGGAAAGAAAAACGGAATCTAAACTGCGAAAAAAAGGAAGCAACCAAAAACAGTATGACCTCATCCAATGAACCAAAGAAAAAGTTAACTATAGATGAAATAGAATTGGGAACAAGTTCAGAAAATGATGACAAATTAATTACAGAAAGAAAGGATGCAAATTTGAAGCCAAAAAAAGTAGAGCAATTGTTGAAAAAATCATTCAAGGAAATCAAACGAGAAAAAATAGAAGATTTGAGAAAAAAAAGAGAGGTCAAAGAAACTGAAAAGAGAAAAAGTGCTATTGAAGAAGAGAGTAGTGAAACAGGAAGTGATTACCAAAGCGAGACAGAACCAACGATGTCAAAAGAAAAACTAAATTTGCACCGCGAAAGAAAAACAGTAATGAAAAACACAACTACAGAATCAAAGAAGCAAAGAGATATACATGAAGAAGAGTCAACAACAAGTTCAGAAGACGAAGATCTGTTAATCGCCGAAAGAATCAAAAAAAAATCAAAGACCAAAACCGTGAAAAATTTTTTGATAGATTCATTAAAAGAAATAAAACAATACAAAATCGTAGATCAGAAAAGAAAAGAAGAGACTGAAGAAAATGAGAAGCGAAAGAGAAAACTTGAAGAAGAGAGCAGTGACACAGAAAGTGATGAGCAAGACGAAACAGAACCAAGGACGTTTAAAGAAAAAATAATACAAGTGCAAATAGAATCAGTGCATCTCGTTAACGAAGGAGAAAAAGTAGGAAAATCTTTAAATGAGTTATCCAGTGAAAAGAACAAAAGAGACATGGAAAATAGAAAAGAGATTCAAAAAGTTGAACAGAGAAAAAGAATGATTGAAGAAGAGAGTAATGGGATTAGAAGTGAAGAACAAGATTCGGATCAGAATACGCAATTGAAAGACAAACAAAAAAATACAAAAGCCATGAAAAATGAGAACAAAAAAAGCAAAGAGAATACAATGAATGAGATAAAGGAGAAGATATTAAATGATGAGCAGCGAAAGATAGTAAATTTAGATATAAGTAAGACAGTGAGAAAAAGGGAAACTGAAAATACATTGAATAAAGAAGAAAATATGACAGAAAATATCACAATAAAAATGACAGAAAACATTAAGGAAAACGAAAAAAATACGATTGTTGAAGGAAGGAAGAAGGTATTAGAAAAAATGCAAATATCGGAAAACAAAGGAAGCGAAAATGAACAAACAAATAACATAGCCGATAGATTAAGAAGAAAGAGAACAGTAGCCGAAAACAAGTCGCAAGACCAAGTAATGAAGGTATGTTCTAGTACCTTAAATTTATAAAGTATCGCAACTCAGCAAAAAAATATAAAAATAATAATTGTACGCATATTTTTTTAGGCTTCAAAGCTGGGAAAAACGGAAACCACAAAAAAGAGAATTCAGCCGAAGAGGAGCAGCTGCAAAACTATTAAATAGACATCTTTTACCAAATGTTCTTGTGCTAATGTTATGTAGTAATTATTATTGTTCTGCCAACAATGAACGTTCTAACTGTAAATTACAATAATCTATAAATTTGTTTATGTTAGTATAAATATTACTACTGTCTTTAAAATAAATACTTTTCACAAATTATCGATTAATATTAACTTGGAAAAATAGTAGTTTTCAACGGAAAATTCCTTTCATTAATATATAGCCAGATAAAAACTTGAACTCATTTCAGTATTCTTAAACTATACGCTAAACAAGTCCAACAAATGTGCAACTGACGCGCCATCTACCGACCGCGGTAGTAAGAAACGGCAATGCAATATTTAAAACACGCAGGTTAAAGCTTGTTTATACAAGTGACAATTGTGAATTTATAAGCATCAATTTAATTAAAATTAATTAATCTTTAAATTAAATCATCTAAAGAAAATGAGCATAATAATTACGACAGCTTTTGATATTGTAAACATTAATGTCTTTAGAAAGAAAACATTAAATAAAGCAGAAAAGTTGGTGAGAAGTTTTCACGTCAGCGACGTAAAAGAAATAGTTAATGATGACTTTAATAAATTAATTGGCAATGTTTTGCGGGAAACACCAGGTGTAAATAGTACCAGAAAGCATGAAAATATATATAAACCAGAAGTACAGGTATTAGGTTATATTGTAATAATTTTTAATTTAAAAATTATAGGGGTATGCATAACTATTTAAAATGTTCAATAATATGCATAATATATATGTCATGATGTTTAAATAGTTGTACAACTTAAACATATTCAAAATTTCGTTCAATTAGACAATATTATATGTAATTATAGTATTTAAATGATATTTATGCAACCGAAAAATCGATAAATTTGATTCTTTCTGTTTGTAATGAAATTAAGTATGCTTAGGTTGTATATAATTATTAATTATAATAAATTGTCACCTCAAGTTATTAATTTAGTGCAAAGAATATACATTGATGTTTTACATATCTTATCAGTTTTATTTATCAGTTTTATACTTTCTTCATAGCTTAATTCCGACAGATCTGTTAAAGATACAACTGCAAACCTGGAAATGGATTTTGCAAGCATGCAGCCGCCCTTTGCATATTTATAAATTTAGAAAATACTTGTACGAAAACTGATGAGCCTATGATTTGGAATAGGCCTCCACAAAATCAATTGGATAAATATCACAAGGGATGCGAAATTGAAAAACTGTTTCCGTCAGGAAGCAAAAATACGGAGCATACTGTGTATAAATTTGAAGATATCGTTAATGTAACCGATGAACATAAGTCATTAATCTCTTCGTTCAATAATATATTGAAGGCAGACTTGAAATGTGAAGATTCAAAAGAGGAAAGAAGGTTATTGAAAGAGAAGAATGACTCCGAATTGAAATCTTTCTTGGAAGAATTGTATTGTTCACAAGTTGCCAAAGATCATAAAGTGTACAACTGTTATGAAAGTACTTTAATGGACGATTTGAAATTAATAATTTCGAAAATCAAATGTCCTTTGATATACCGCAATGAATATGAAGAAATTCAAGTCGATAAACAGAAATGGATCGATATTAATTTTCATTCGGTTCGTCAGTCAGAATCTTTGTTGTGGTATCGAGAACGTTACATGAGAATAACATGTAGTACCAGAGCGCATTCCATAAAAACAAAAACTGAAAATTTTGAAACCCTTGCACAAAAGTTCATCGATACAAAATACAATAATAACTTAATACCTGTACTGCGATATGGTTTAGATACAGAACCGGAAGCTAAATTGAAATTTTAAGAATTGGCTAATCCCAGACAGAGCGGAAGTTTACAGGAGGTTAAAATGTCGCTTATAGATGGTTTTGTCAACGTTGAGTAAACCATAACGTTTAGAAAACCGTATTTCAACTGTCTATAGACGACATTCCAACCTCCTGTAAACTTCCGCTCTGTCTGGGATTTTGTAATCAAGGATTTTGGACTTGTTATTTCTACGAATCAACCTTTTTTAGCGTGCAGTCCAGATGGGATTATCTGCAATGAAGATGGATTTAAATTGCTGGAAATCAAATGTCCATATGAATGCAGAAACAGTGAGATAATAGACAAAATAACGAAAACTCCATCAGTAGCGTACTTGAAGTATAATGAAAACGAAGAGCTTTGTTTAAAAGAAAGTGATAAATATTATACACAAATTCAAGTATCTATGTATATTCTTCGTGTTAATGTATGTCATTTTTTTATTTATTCCCCTAAAGAAAATGTTCATCTTATAATACAAAAAAACGAAGAGTTTTTAGGGAAACTTGTACCAAAAATTGAATTTTTCTATTTTAAGTATTTTATTCCGTTATTATTCAAGAATGTACATTGACTGTGTAAACGTTGCATGACAAAATGTTTGATTTTAGAAATTAGTTAACAACTATTACATGATTTTTATATAATACAAAATTTGTATATAAAAAATTTTGCATATTGTACATCTATACACTTTTTTCTTTTAACCTACTTTTTACGAATCAACGGCTCTTTATTATTGGCTAAGATACATGAGACGTACATTATTTTGTCAATTGATGGTAATAATTCGTTATTAACATGGTCTAATATTTTAAAAATTTTCACTCTTTGGATTGCCCTTTCCACATGAATTCGGACTGAAGCTATTTTATATCCCTCCAACACCTCTTTGCGAGAGAATTGTGGATTGTTTGCAAAAGGTGGCATGACTAATGTACACTGATTTTTCAAAAGCTCCGTTCGGATCTGAGGAAACCCTTTATCTGCCATAATTTCATCCCCAGGTTCAACCAATGTCAAAAATCCAGATTTATTTACTACTTGTCCATCAGATGTTCTTCCTCCAAAACCTTTCGAAATGAAAGATATAAATCCGCAAGGTGTTATTCCAATCAAAAATTTGACCGTAAATCCAGACTTATAGGTAGAATACATGCAAGCACGTTGCTCAACTGTATTCGGAGTATCGCATCTCAGTTCCGTGCAGTCAATAATTATACGGCAGTTTGGATATTGTTTCTTAAATACTTCGGGCATATTTTCCTTTATTGCTTCCTTTGAAGACCAAAAGAGCCACGTTTTAGTGTTAACATACAATACTTCTAGCACATTATGAAATATAGTTGAAGCAGTGGTTGTAGATACTTTAAACAAATTACATAGAGCACTAAAATTCAAACCTAATTTCATCTTCATCAGAAATAAGAGTAATCGATTTTCTCTGCTAACTTTACGAAATGATTTGGGTTGACCATCAACATTTGACTGAATAAAATTTAAAAGGATGGAGAAAAAAGCTAATGAAATTCCTGCCAACTGCTTCATAGATTCATCAGTTTTAACATCTTCATAACCAAGAAAGCCTAACTGCATCTCTACATCTGGACCAATCGAAATATTCCTAGTTGACTTTACTTCTGGTATAAAATCAAAAACAATTTTATTACTCTTCTTCTGGATAATGATATTTGTTTGCGTCGATGCTTCATTCTTGAATGAGTCTTGACTGCAAAACAATTCAGTGCATGAATCTTCATTGATATCAAAGTACTCTAAATCATCTGTTTGAGTAGCAGTTTCTGATGTCAAATTTTGAACTAATGGTTGACCCTCTGTTTCTGCAATAGAATTACTTTCTGAAATTACAAGAAAATAAATCATATTAACTTAATGTGTCAATCATTGTAAAAAATAGTTTATATGAATTTTGAATATAATAGATTAATTATTGTACATGCTAAATTTAATCATTATACTATTCTTAATAACATAAAAAATTTTTTTTTAAATTATTAATATTAATTAATATTACCATTATTTTCTTCACTTGTACAAGTCTTCGAAGTTTGTTGTCGCTTTTCCCTATTTTCTTTTCTAGCAGTTCGAATAAGGGCCAAAGGATTTTGCTTTTTCCAAGGAAAAATTGTTGGATTGTAAGCTTCATTGTTTGGGTTGTTACTTTTTTCTCCACCGACAAAGTGGTCACTGCAAATTAAACTATTTTTTGTAGGCGTCCATGGAATTTTTGTTGCCCTAGAATAAAATTTAGACAAACAGGTTTAAAAACATAGCCATATTTTACAATGATTTATGTAGTAAATTGTACTATTTATATATATTTATTTAATTTATAAATGCATACAAAATATATTTTAAGAAAAACAAATGTTAAAAAAATATTATTTTAATGTTAAAATAATTTGTTACGTCAACATTAATTACAATTAAAAGTACGTTGAATTGATTTAGTAGATATGATAGTATGTATAATGCATTGCATTAAATATATTCTCAATTTCAAAAACTAGTATTGCTCCAATTTACATGATGTTACATGGAGTACATAACTTCTAACATAATATTTATTCGAGTGTTTATATTTTACTAGATAAATTGGCATTTACTATTTTGCAGAAAAATACATGTAACATCATTTAGATTTATGTACTTACGTATCTCGACGCACGGCAATAATCCATTTCTTTTTCCTTTCAATTTCCCATTCACGTGATGGAAATTTGTAAAAATGTTTTTCTTTATCTCTCGTACTATTACTTGTACATCCCGGAACACAGCAGTAACGACCACAAATTCGTTTTTTATCCATTTTGTTTGTTGTTTCTTAGTTTTTTTTCATTAAACTTCACTTGCTCACAATTGTTTTCAAAGCAGTAAACATTACCGATGTTGCGTTCTTTAGCTACGCGGTGGCGCTACTATCTACACTTAACTAGCGTATATTTCAGAGTTTATGAATAACTTAAATACCAAATTTGTCAGATATTCATCTTTCTTTATTCTGGCTTATATTGTATTTTATACATCGACATTAAACCAAACGATTGCCGAACAGTCGCGAAACCTACAAGCCAAACTATTAATATAAAGTTGCCAAACTTTTACCAATCTTTTTCTACAAATTTTGACCAAAACTGCCGAATTTGGCTCAGTGGATATAAGCCAAATAATTGCCAAACAACTGCCAAACGTATAAGACAAACTACGACGAAACTTTTACCAAAGTATTGCCAGACTTTATATCCAAACGTTAGCCAAACTTAACTTTTCCACGCGGGTTAGCACTTTTAACGTAGACTAATGCTAAGAAATAGAAAATGGATTAACAATGAATTTATAAGACCATTCACAAAACGTAAATCTTATTATTTAAGATTTAAATTTACTTGAATGAATTGTTGGCCTGATAAATATAGCAATTAATAACTACTAAATGTTTAATGAGTGATTATATTTTAAAAGCACTATTTATAAACTTACATTGTTTGTTAGTACATTCGTTGTTTCGATTGCTCACCATATTTTGTGCTGATTTCGTGTGTGGTGTACTTGTTTTATTAGGAAAAACTACTATCTTTTTAATTTCTTGGTTGGATTCGAGGGGCGATTCTCTATCCTGGGATGTATTGACTCTATTATCACTATCATCAGTTGTAAGTGGCAATCCTATTCACAAAAGTAAAAATGGCCAGCTGGTAATTTTTTATTAATGACTTGACAAATAGAATTTATTTTATTATTTTAATTAAATAAATATAGTGACATTATGTTTTGAAATGCCATCAAAGTAAAATGTTATAAAATTGTATTTTTATTTTGTTGTGGTAAACTTATACATATTTTAACAAATAGATATTGAATTATAGTTATTGTTTTAACTATTGCAATCCATAATTTAGTGATTACTATTATCAGCTATTCTATTTACTTTGATTTCCTTCATCAGCGAGTTCTTCAGAAGAAAATTCAGAATCTTCTTCAATTTCCAACCTTAGACTGTCCATGTCGTCAACTGTCATTTCTGATGAAATACTTAAATCTGATGAATTACTCAAAGAATCATTTGCCGATGTAGGATGTCAGTTGCATCTCGTGTAGGTGATTGGTAAACTTCTATTTCCTCAATTATTTCAAATGGTCCTAAATTGTCAAATTTATTGCCTAAGACATAAAAACCAATAAAACATAGGTTTATTATGAAATATTTGTTATATTTGCCTAAATTCACAAAATCGATTTTTAAATTTTGTTTTAATGCTATCTATAGAATTTCAGCAAAGGATGTTTATTATTTATCGATTTTAAATTTATTAATAAAAAATTAATGAAAATTATATGGACTTCAAGATTATATGCCTTTAAATGTATTACGCATGATAAAACAGACAAAATATTGAACAATATCCACTCTGGCAGTGGATATTGTTCAATATTATTTGTTTGCTTATGCGTGCTGATCTTTGGAGGTTTCAATGATTCATCCAAAATGAAATCTGGAAATTCTTTTCGCGAGCGATTTTTTCAGCTTTCCTTGTCCTCTTTTTCTGAATCCATGTCTGAAGTAAACACAGCTACTTTACATTTTTCGTAGGCCTTTTCATAGCTCTCTGTAAATAATAATTAATCATTAAAAATTAATTTTAATTAATTATTGTAGAAAATTAAATTTGGATGACTTTATACATTACAATAAAGTTTTTCATTACTGTCAGCGTAATGAAAAAGAGAACATTTGTGAATGATTAGCTTAGCTAATGAATTGATAATGGTAATATTTTACAAAATCAATATGTCATAATGAAAAATTGATTAAAAAGTAATATATTTACAATAAACAATTGTTTATTACAAATAAAAAACATAAAAACTATATATTAATTTTTGATAATAAACAAAATTAATAAATCATGTATGTTGCAGTAATTTTAATAATAAAAACAATATATATCATAACTATAAGTTTTCTTCTTAATGTTACAATTACTTTGATAAAACAATTACTTTAGTAATGTTGATATATATAACATTGAAAACTTACTAACCGTATAATCCATAATTTTTAATTATTCGCCGTTTTTGCCAATTATCCTTCGGATTTTCCCTGTTCAAAATTGACTTATGTAATTTACTACTAGAAGTGTAGGTTGGATACGCACAATAGTCCTCATTAATTGTCCATTTTGATGGTACAACTTGTAAGCCATCTGCAAAATTGAGTACACAGTATTGCTCACTGTTATTCGTAGAAGTCATTTTACATGCCACCTAGAATAAACATTTTCCTTATAGGAGTGATACTGTCAAGTGAAAAGTAGAAATATCAGTAATAAAAATGATTTTAATACTTACAAATTTCGTTTATTATAAACATGTTTGTTAGTTGAATTTATTAACGCAAGAATGTTTAATTGATGAATTTAGTTTCTATGCGGCATACATAATTGAAAAAGTATAATAAAAAATTTTTTTTTGAAAATCAACTGTTACTCACACTGTATTTAAAATTGCAACACTTGGAAACGTTTTATACAATGCCCAAATAACAAACAGAACTTTTTCATAATTTTAATGACGTCATAACAAATATTTGATCAACATTCGCACAAAATTTTCACAATAAAGTTAGGTTAATAACTTCTAATCAACATATTCTCAATATTTTGAGTTCTCTTATTTGGAAATATATATAAAATTTGTCATTATTAATAAAAAATAAAAGAAACATATATCTTTCTACAAAGTAAAATAGTACGAAGATTTCCAGTTACATCGATAAAGTGGAAAACACAAAATGTTTTTGCTTACAAAACTCGTAAATATATTGAATGCAAATCAAAATATATATAATTTCTTACCAAATTTAGGTATCTCGCTGTTAAATATGCCAATAAAAATACAATATACTTTTTAAGCTTATTAAAAATACTAATACAATGAAATCCGCAATTATGACTTTGGAATTAACACTTTTGAATTGCAACGGTTAGATGTAATGAATTGTTTTCGCGGAATTCCAAATGATCAATCTGTAATATGCGCATGCGCGACATGCGCACATCAAAGCTCGCGCAGTCTCGTTCGCGTCGTAGTCCATTTTTGGGCATGTTCATTTCACATAACCTAGACGACTGTCTTCTTGCACACAGCTTAAAATCATGACCCAGAAGTTCTCTTCAACGTTTCGCCGTTTTGAGATTTGTTGATGTGGTTAACTAAAACTGAATTAAGGTTATTTGTGAATCTCTTGATTAACAATTAATTTAAAACTTTTGGTAAGTATTATGTTCTGTTTTTTGCATAGTTATTGAATAGTGCAATGAGATATTATATGTACGTGTTTCATGTGATCTTTTTCATATTTACAGATTGTTTTACGTATAATATCTTGAGTCTTGTCTGCCAACTCATCATCGTGTTTTGCTTACGTTGAGGAATAATTAGGTAAATTTAATACACTTGTTGTATCATTTTTTCGTTTATTAAATAAAAAATAAATTATTATTCCTTTTAATATTAATTTAGCAAGCTTTTTAGACAAAAAATTTTTTGTCTAAGCTGGTGAGAAAACAAAATTAATAATGTGACGAATGAATTTATTCGTCACTTAGTACGCTCCTGGGCCGGTTCGCGGAATCGGCCCAATTGTTGCGCGGCGGCCGCGCGCGGCGATTTTAGCGCCACCGCGGCACGGCGTTTTCCCCGCACACGTATGGGACGGCGGCCATTCCGTTTTTGACCGTAGGCGGCTACGGTTGAAATTCCGTTTTTGGTCGTTGGCGACAACGTGCTTCCCGCGATTGAAAAGTGCTGTTCCCGTTTTCCCGCACCGCCACGTGTTCTCGGCCCGGTGCTCGTCGTTACCCGGCTGCTCCAGATTCCGCCGCGCACGCCCGCGTGGGTCGCGCCTTCATCCGCGCCCCGCACCAACTCGCGCCCTAAGCCGGGCCCCAGACCACCGCGGCG
>JABFPQ010000261.1:0-13223 GCA_022817265.1 Masnerella sp. ZL-2020
TGTTTTTTATACAAATGAAACTTTAAAACGAATTATCTCCGAAACTTTTTTTCCCTGGTTTCCGATTTTGAAAAAGATGCAGGAGCTGCTAGAATCGACCGATTTTAATCATTCTTTTTGCTTACGCATCGGAAGTTAATAGAGAAGATTTTTGTTAGACGGATTTTTGATTAATTAATTTTTTGAAAACTTATCAACAAAAATGCAAAGAAAGTACACAAATTTAGATCATTTTTTGACACTTTTTCACAAACTGATGGATTGCTTCAAAACGAAAAATGCAATCGAAAATCCGTCTAACAGAAATCTTCTCTATGAGTTTCCGATGGTTAAACAAGAAGAATTACTAAAATCGGTGGAGGGGGTAGGTCGCAGCATCTTTTTGGAAATATGCAATTTTTCAATAGTTATTAACAAATAAAAAGTTAATGTTTTAAAAAAATTAAATTTGTATGGCATTTCCTTATTCCAATGATCAAAAGGAATGTATACACAAAAAATTGTGGCATTTTATCGAAAATTGTCCATTTTAGCCATTTCGTGACCCAGTCCCCTTAAATGTGTTATTAATTGTTTTAATTAACAAATTTGTATTTTCAGGTGAAAGTTTGTCTGCTTCTGTAATAACATGCTGCGGAATTATAATTTTTGGTTTCGTTCTTGGAGTGGATCAAGAAAGCCTTGCTGGATCTTTATCAATTTCTGGTGTGATTTATGGAATTTTAGGATCCCTTAGCGTATCATTGTATTCCATTGGAACCAAAAAAGTTCTTCCTTATTTAGATCAAGA
Organism: Masnerella sp. ZL-2020; assembly: GCA_022817265.1. Taxonomy (NCBI): domain Eukaryota; kingdom Metazoa; phylum Arthropoda; class Insecta; order Hymenoptera; family Scelionidae; genus Masnerella; species Masnerella sp. ZL-2020. Next base: position 791 of record JABFPQ010000261.1, read on the forward strand.
CATTTGGTCACTTACTTATTATAATAATGTGTACAGCACTTTTTTATTTCTTCCATTAATGTTCTTCAGTGGTGAATTTGAGATACTATACAATTACGATAAACTATGGGATTTTAAGTTTTGGATAACAATGATAATAGCCGGAGTATGTGGTTTTGCCATCGGATATGTTACGACTTTGCAGATAAAAGTTACATCTGCTTTAACGCACAATGTTAGCGGAACTGCTAAATCTTGTGTACAAACAGTATTAGCAACATATTGGTACCATGATAATAAATCTATTTTATGGTGGATAAGCAACATCCTGGTGTTGGGTGGCAGTGCAGCTTATGCTAGGGTAAAACAATTGAGTATGAGAAAAAAATAAAAATCTTTCAATGAGCCTTTATATAAAATTGTGAAAGGGAATTGTACTCGTCATTTCAGAGAAATGTGATGTCACGATTAAGATTATTTATGTAATATAAAATTTTGTAAATCTAAATGTACAAATACTAAATGAATAAATTTTTATGTTTTCAAGGTAAAAGAAAATATGCACTGAAATTTCTTATAGCGATTTTAGGAAAATGAAATTCCTGAAATAACAAAATTATATACCGTGGGGCGTTTAATAACACAACACATTACTATTAAATATTGTCTTTTATTATTAACTTAAATGTCTAACTAACCGGGAAAACATAACTGAAGGGCGACATTCGCAGTGGCTTTTTAAATACGGATTAGCACAAAGGGATGACGGCAGAGTGGGTCAGTCAAGGAAACGCACCTGGCCGATTGTTAATCTTGACGGGAAAGTCGCAATTGCGTCGGATCAATTGGTGAAACACATATGGCTAATTGTAAGTCCTAAAACGTTATTGCCGAACGTTGCGAACGGTCGCGGGCTGTCGTAAATCCCAGTTTTAGCCTAAGTCCTAATCTTGCGCGATAATCCTAAGGTACGTGCAGCAATGAGATTATTTAATAGGCCCTAAATCTATCTTTGGCAATACATTATTTGAAATAAGTTTTACAATGCCTACAAATGGGTCTTCCGCGAAATTTTTTTATCGTTGTTTTTTTGGCCATATGTAAACTGCGCCGAAACTTAAGTAAATTAAGAAAAGATAGTGTAAGCTGCGCCAAAATTAAAAAGTGTTTAGTTAAAAGATAGTGTAAACTGCGCCGAAATCAAAAAGGAATTAGATAAAAGATAGTGTAAACTGCGCCGATTTTGTAAGATAGTCAGATAAAAATTTAGTGTAAACTGCGCCGAATTTTTCAGATAATTAGATAACAATTTAGTGTAAGCTAAATACTGAACACAATAATGCTCTTCTCACTTAAACAGACTTAGATCTGCTCGAGTATATAATTCAATATAGGGTAAATGCACCAGTAGTTGACCGGTCACTATTAAATGACCGCTACATATAAAAGACAACCCAGTCAACCACAAAAGTAACAGTGACGTAACAGTGATATCACACATGCATCACAAGTCCATCACATGAGCATCACAGGTGCATCACATGTGATCAACTATTTCCAACTCATTGGAATTAAAATGTGACACGCTAGTGACATCACAGTTACATCACGGTGACATCACAGTTACATCACAGAAAATTCATATTTTTCAGAAATGAACTGAATCATGTATTATGTTAATTATTAAGATTTTTAAGCAATAAATTAAGAAAGTAAAGTCAGATATTTTAAATAATTTTTTCAGTTTTATTGATATAAAATTAATTAATTAGGACAACGTTACAACACATTTTTCAACTTCGAATGTTACTATTTGACAAGTTTTTCAGTTTGTATAATTTGCAGGACGTGAAGTAAAATTGTTTCCGGTTACATTAATTTTATAATTATTTTAAAACAAAAAAATCTGCAACACGATATTTTTAGACAATGTATCAAAAACGGTGTATCTACAACACTGAACGCATATATTACGTGATGAATAATACATTATTTTTCTATTGAACGTATAATAGTATTATAATATAGATTGTCTGGACGTTTTTATAGTTGCTTTCGTCTAATACTGAATTGCCAACGAATTTGATGAATGTGAATTTCCGCATAGTCATGGATGTATAAACTTTGTTTATCTGGACCTGTAAAATAATTTCAAATTTTGGCAAGTTAGAAGGGAAATCAGCCAATTAACTGAAAAATAAAAGTTTTAGATTTGTAAATTAGTAAACATTGTATTAATACTTTTTTGTCACATGTGCACGTAAAGTCGTACTTTAATCCCTGATTTTAGGGAGTAAAGTGTAATTTTAATACCGCGGGAGTAAAACATGTCTCTCGGGAGTAAAGCTTCGCTTTATTTCCTCGCAGGACAGTTTTACTCCCTAGGGACTAAAAATGCACTTTACTCCCTCAAATCCAGGGATTAAAAGTTTGACTTTTTGTATGCACTTGTGACGAAAAATATCGTTTGCACCGCGGGGAGTAAAACTCAACTTTACTCCCTTGATGCGAAATATACTATTGCGCCGCGGGGAGTAAAGCTCGACTTTACTCCCTTGATGCAAAATATACTATTTTTTACCTTTTAATGATGTAATAAAGGAATCATTACGCATCTCTGATAATCTTTGCAAGGCGTGTTTAATATTTTTCCCTCTAAATATGGCAGTTTCATCATTTTCTTTTTTATATTTGTCAATGAACATTCGAATTCTGGAGACAATTTATTAATATCAACTACGCATATTCCAATATATGTTGATGAACACGGTTCCAGAAACAGTGGTTGAACATCAATAAAACGCCGACATCTTATCATGATTCGATCATCAATCTCCACTATTTTTATTATTTTGGCAATCGAATTATCTTTCAGCATGCAAGTGTCATCTTTAAACGTCAAACCAAATTTCGCGTTTCTAATTACTACATACTGAAGTTCCGATAATTCGTTTCCTCTTGCGCTAGTTACTTTTTTTTTTTTGAAGTTATCAATAATTTTAAATGGCATAAATTTATATTCCTCAACCGTCCTGTTCAACAACTGTTGCAGACTAGTATCAGTTGGATTGATTTTTCGTTTGATTCGCTGCATTTCATTCTCGAATGGAAAAGATCCAAAATCGTCTAAAGTTCCTAGTATTCTGACGTCTGCAGGTAAATGGATAAGATTATGCACGTTATATGTGATATATTTGTTACAAAATTTCTCATAATTTGAAACATAAAATTTTAGTAGTTGTTCTGCAAAATCATTTAAGTCGTAACACAAATAACGATCACATAAAATTCGCATGGAGACACTCAAACACAAGAAATGTGTATAAGCTTCGGGAGGAAGAAATACTTTCAGTACAACTATGGCTGTATAAAGTAAAAATTGACGACATTCAGTCGCTTTCCAATATTTAATATCAAAAATACTACGCGGCATTCTGGCAAATTCATTAGGAATGCATTGCTTCAATTGAATAAGTATATTAGAAAGTGAAATCAAATCTTCTGCAACAATAGTGTACGGTAATTCACTGTTGACCAAAAGCTTAACAAATCTTCTTCCTACGCCGAGGCAAACTGCATGCATATAATCAACTGGGAACCTGGTAATCATATCTATTGGTAATTGTTCCATCAAAGATACTCCTTTATGATGTTGCGGTTGATTTTTGTGCCTGAAGGATTCATCTGATCGTAAATTTGAAGTTACAGCTGGAAAGGTCATCCGTCTATCCGCAGGAATGCCAACCTGTTCACATTTGGTGCATCCACAATATCCGTTGAAACTTTTACAACACTTTACCAGAGCTAAAGCTGGAGCGTCGCATATCATTGCATTTAAACCAACAGAAAAGTGTTGACCGATAACCACCAAACCATTTTGAATCAAGTGTTTTAACTCGCTTACAAAATAAAATAGGAAAGAATTAGCATCATTAGGTTTTTCTTCGCCGTAATAAACACCTATCACAAATGGTTTGCTTTCTATTGGACTAACTATACAGAACATGATAGTCCAGAAGTGAAATTTTGAACTTTTTGGCATCGGTAATCCATCAACGTGTGCGTTGAGTTTTATAACACTCGATTGTAACGTAGTCGCTTGTACGATAGTTTCAATTCCATACTTTATACCAATGTGAATATACTTTCCACCGCACATAGAAAATACACGAGAAGTTGTTTGCCGCGGTGTTTCCATTAGTGTTCTTGCATCTTTCGGGAGATCTGCATGCCCATTTAATCTCAACAAATTCAGTAAAGACGTTAGAGCCATCAACGAAATATTAAAGGCGATTTTCCAACGAGGTAAACTCTGCAGTAAATCATTATTTTCTTGGACTTCGGAACAAGTATCACTCACAGATGGCAAACTTGAATGATCAGCAGAAGATTCAGAATATTCATCATCGCCTAGATATTCATCGCTTAATAATTCAATTAAGTCTCTGACGTCCGATGAATCACTAGAGTTGTCGTCGAATAAATTGTCTTCCTATGAAAAAGAAAATATATTATATTACATGAAGGGTAGATCTACCAATAACGAAAAATTAAAATTGTATTATAATAATAGCGTTTAAAGATGAGTAATAAAAATCAACCTGGGAGTAGGCGCGTTGACGTCATATTGATCTGCGGATAAAGATAACTGAATAGCGCTTTTATTAATAAACAAAGATGTCCAAGAAATACACGCCTAATCCCAAGTTAAGACTAGAGGACTTATTTATTAGTATTTTTCGTATTACGGGAGATGAAATCGGAAATCCGCTGGTTCGCGCGTGGTTTGCGACCCAAGGCGAAGCCGAGGGTTGACCTCACATGAGGTTGAGTATTGCACTCATCTCACGTGATATGATTGACATTTTTCAGCGCCGGCGGAGCGGCGAAATGTGGAACTAACTTCAAACTCGTGCCGTAAGTTCCACAGAAAATTGTGAAAAATAAATTTAACCTACTTCATCAATTATTAACTCTTCCTGGTGCACAGATTCGTCATATCTAGATTCCAGTTCTTCATGTTGTTCATTTTTATCATCCTCGCACAATATTTCTTCATTGTTTCTTGAGGTGGAAGGAGATACATTGGAAATATAAGACTGGAATTCCTCAAGTATCTTGTTTGCTTCTACGTTCACATAATGTTTTTTCCTTTTGGCACCCAAAGCTTCAAATTCTTTGGGCATATTGTTCGATTTATAAAAATTCAAACCTACACGGAAGTAGGAAAAATTTCATTAATAATAAAATTTAATTCGATTGAATAGTGGCTTTCATGTCAAGGATGGAATGAAAACTGTATAAGAAGTATGCGTTTGCTTCGCAAAGCGAGCCGGAAGCGAGTATATAAACTCATTTGAGTGATAATTGTCAACATTTCACCCTCGATGCAAACAATATTTTTATTTATTTTATTAAGTGCACGAAAATGTCGCATCGCATGCTTTTTCACGCATGCGCATTAGCGCATGGAGTTAGAGCGCTAATGCGCACGTCAGCAAAGACTGCCTTTGCATGCAATGCGGTCATTTTCGTGCATGTGTGTCGAAAAACATGAATTTAAACACTAAAACTCAGGAACAAAATGAGTCTTTTACCTTACAGTTCACATTGTCAACGCAGTTAACAAATGTTGGGTGGAAAATAGATGAAAATGTTGAATACAGATTTGTTATAGTGAGGCAGAGTAATAATTTTATAAAAAACTTTTAATTGGAAAAGCTTTATTATATTACAAAATATTCTATAAAAATTCATTATAGATTTATTTTGAAATCTTAATTTATATTGATTGATATTGTTGATTGATGATAAAACTCAACAATAATTAATTAGTAACAATTTAATATAACAGTTACTTATTATGGTTCCAATTATAATTTTTAATGTTTCGCTATTTAGTCAATATGAAAAACAGTTTTATTTGAATAAGAATGGTTATGAAATTTAAAGCAAAAATGTAACTGTAATAACATATAATTAGGACTTCTAGAATAGCATGCAAACCTACCGAATTTTCCCCGAACTAAAGAAATTAACCCCGAACCAGTACAATGTCAATTTTGGAAAGTGCATATTTCCATAGGTATGCAATAATACAATATATTTCAATGAAATGCAATGAAAAGTAAAGTTGAAATAAAAATAATGTAAACATCAGTACAATTCAACTAATTATGTAATTTTTATTTTGACATTTACCAGTTCGGCGTGCATTGTTATTTTGAAATCAGCGCCACCAATTTCTATATAAGTCCCAATTGAATAGTATTACAATATTTTTAACTAAGACAATAATATATCTTTAAATTTTAAGAAAATTAACAATAATAAATGCTCAATATGCCACAGAACATATATAATAATGTTAACATACTAAGTATTATGTTTATCATTATTTATATTTTATAATTTTTCGGATGATAAATAACAGTCGCTATATAGACACGCCCAACATTTGCGTATGTCAGAATCCTATCTATTGACAAAGTCTACAATTTTATACATTGTAGGATGTATAAAATGAAAATTGTATACATTAAGAGGATGTCAAAGTTCTGCGACCCCGGAATTAAGGTCTTTTTCAATTGTGAGTCTATTTTTCATTATTTCATAATTTAGCAAGAACTGCATTATTCTTCGTGAAAGGGAGAATCTATTTCTCGTCAAAACCTTATATTTTGACAACTCTTGTGGCCAATTAATATGTCAATCAAATATTTTACACGGTGAACCGTTTTTTTTTTTTGACACTTTAATCGGCTCTACAGTTGATCGAAATGTCAGGTTTCTAAATCAAACTGAATTTTCACAAAGAAGAATACCGTTCTTGTATAATTGCAAACAAGTGAAAAATTTCATCACACATTGAAAAGACCCCAATTCTGGGGTAGCAGAACTCTGACATCCTTTTGAATATAAACATTCGTTTGAAGAAGGTACAATCCTGTACAAGTCAAACGTTTCTCCCACTATCAAAAAATTTTTTGATTATATTCATACTTGATGATTTATTGTTTAAAGAATGTAAATTAAACAATACACTTTGACTCTGTGATACTAAACTGAGAAATAAAAAAAACCTTAAGATTTAATTAATTAAATGAGCATTTTGCTTTAAATATTTAAATCGCGATTGATCATCGAAAATACATTCTAAAGCCTAATTGAATTGTGTTTGAAAATGTATCAAGTGTTTTGAAAAGTGTCACGTATTTAGAAAGTCGCATATATGGTAAGTATTTGTATTATGCTTAAACATATACTCGTAACTGCTAAGTTGAAAAGTCCAAAATCTAGAATTTTTGTCATATTTGCATTCATTAAACGTCATACATATATATATATATATTACCTTTGTATATGTCGTATCCGTTAGATTAGAATAATATAATTCAATTTCATTCCCTTCTTCAGATTGTTTCTCAGTTGAAAATTGTTAATAACCTTATTTTTTATTTTATTAGAAAACTGTATTCTCATCGAAGTCAAATATGTTATTTGTTCTTATTCAAAATATTGTTTGCTTATAAAATCTGAAAGTAACAAAAAAAAATTTATTATTATGAATAAAGTTGAAAGATTTATTGCAATATTTTTCAAAAAACATGTACAAAGTGTGTACGGTCATAATTATTGTTGCTAAACAACGCCATAACACGAATTTCCCATATAAATTAACCTATAAGTTAACCTATTAATAGGTTATTATTTATGGTTTAACTGTAATAAATAAAATAAAGTTTAAAAAGAACCTTAAATTGATAACCTTCCACGAATAAAGCATTTTCGTAACTGTCGCAAGCATGACAAAACGTATTGTAAATATTGGTATATTTTCACTGTTTTGGTTTTGGCCCAAAATCGCAGGTGCGAGGGAAATTTCCCTCTCTTTTTTGAGTGGAGGGATTTAGTTAGAAAAGGACAGAACTATGAAAATCCGTCGCACTGGTGGACGAGCTCATCACTATTCTCAGTATGTTGGTATGTGATCAGATAGAGGGAGAGAGAAACACAAACACAAAATCATGAACTGACTCGTCAAGACCTTCAAAATTAACAGTTTGCGATTGTTGGCGATTCTAATAATTTCTCATTAAAATAACCTGTATAAGTTACAAATATTGTGTGGACGTGTCTCATTCGTTTCCTTAAATACAGCGAGGTAATTAATGTTTATTATGAATATAATTAATTTTAATATAATATCGAATTAAAAAAGTTTTGTCGAATATGTTTATCTAAAACCAGAAAACGTTGTATTTGTATTAACATATGAATAATTTTTTAACAAATGTTCATTACAACCTCTACACGACGAATATTATTATTTTTTAAATGACAAATGAAAGTTATAAAAAAATAGTTAATTTTTGTATCTCAAGAGTTGTCAACTAATTTAATACAAACATGAAAACAATGTAAACGTTTTGAAAATATATTTTGTTATTTACAATTGATTAAGCTTGAATAATTAGCCTAATTTTGCTAATCACACAAAACAACAACAAAATTTGTAAATTATGAATTATTGACAAAATATAACGATTTTGTGTTGTGATATAATACATTTTATGTATCTCAAACCCGTGCGTAATAGGATATTACGCACTCGTCATTATACAGTGTATTACGCACTCTTGCGTAATAAACCTATTACGCACTGGTTCTCGATACTAAAAACACAGGCGCTGCGCGCCCTAGTATCAGAATGTACTATTTTCTAGTGTAGAAAATGCAAATTGTAAACTTAATGTTTAATTTATGTATAATGTGAAGAATCATGATTGAGCTATCTTAAATGGTAATAAATACTTGAAAAATAGAAAATTTCAAATTAAACGATTTGGAAAATTATGTAAAACTAATTTTGAGAACATGTAATGTTATGTAATTTGTAGGTTGAAACAATATTCTTGTTTATGGCATTATTAAATATTCTATTTAAATTTTACAAAATTTAACCTGAAATTTTATAATCGTTATCATTTATATATTATGCATTTCCAATCGTAAGTTATAACTGTAAGTAAACAATAATATTCTCAACATATCTTTGTTTTAATAAATAAAAGTCTAACTTAATATTTTTTTTCAGCAACCGAAATGAAGTACATTGTTGCGTATTTCAAAGAGGAACAATTATTTAATGAAGTTCCTCAAAAGTGGATCATAGCAGAGGATGACGACGAATTGTGTTGTTGGTACCCAAAACATTCATTAAGGGCAGCCTACTGCATTCAAAATCCTGAGGAATTCGAGGTTGACAAAGAAAATTTTAGTTTGCACAGCATCGATTGGGATGGGAAATCATATGGTAAGCATTTATCTTATTTTCTTGTATAAGTTATATAACTTTGCTTATAAAACTTAATGAATATAATGATTTTTAAATTTCTGTAAAAACTTTTTATTTGCAGATGATTGGGAGAGCGCCAGAAAGAGAGCACTTGACGGAAATTATACTAGCGACGACGGCAAGAAAGGAAGGGGACAGAGAACGAAATACAAACGAGTTTTAAGTGAGGAAAGCAGTTCTGATGACGACTTGAAGTCCGGTACTAAAACGACAAGAAAAATAGCAGGAAAAGAAAAACTCAATAAAAAAACAAATACTAAGAGAACTAATACAACAAAAGGTATATATATTTTAATTGTCGACATAGGTTTAGCAAACTGTTTTGTTACAAATAAATCCTTTTCATAAAATGTAGAAAAAACACCTGTAAATTACTATTTTTGAAATAATTTCATCGACTAAAAAAAGTATATAAAATAAAAAAGAAAACGTTTCAAATACTGTTACAATTTTTCAATTATTTATATTTTGAGAATCTGATGCAATTTTTGGGATGATAAATGGTATCCAAGTTTAAAAAACTGTTTAAATTATTCTATTTTTTATATATTGTCATTGTGGAAAATTCAATCCTGCTTAAAATGTTAAACATTTTCAAAGTGCAGATAGAATATTTTTCAACAATATAGAAAATTATAATACTGTAAAACTAATCAATCTTCAAACCATTTTTGTTTAAATTTTAATTCTATACATTTTTCCAGGTGTAGGAAACGGTTCAGAAAACACAGTACCCTTAGAGATTCCGAAACCACCCGAAATCGGCAGTAAAATGCAAATTCATGTTCCAACTGAAACAGATGCGGCTCAATTTGATTTACAAGAAAACGTCGAAGCGGAATATTCCGAATTAATAGGTGAACACAGTAGAAATCATTAAAATTGATAAAAGAAAATCGTGCATATATTTTAAACATAACATTCTATTTCCACTGCTTGGTAAAAATATTTAATCAAACAAGTTTTTTGTAATAAATAATACCTCTATTCTGGAGATTATTATTTTTTTATGAAAAATCATTGTATTTATTAGTTGATTTTTTTTATAGAGGACTATACTAGAGAGAAAACGACTGACAACAGAGACTTAACAATTCAGCATGGGCCTGTACAACAAATTCAGCAGCAGTCATGCTTCCAAGACACTCCCGAATCTACAGAATTCAGACCTGAACAATACAACGCTTCTGGTGCCGGTAATCCTGAAACAGAACCCGAAGAAGAAATAATCATTGAAACTGTGAGGAATACTACAACTGACAATTCCCATCATTTAAGTTCTTTTTCTGCTAAAGCCCAAGGTAGTCATTAAATCAAAATTAATATCACAATATTAAGTACTTTTTTAATGATAAAATTAAATGACAATTTTCATTTTCTTTTCTTTTGCTCTTTTACATTGAATATAAATGTGAATTTTTAATTAATAATATTAAATAATAATTCTTCAATATTTCATTACTGAACATAGAGATGCAACATATGGTGATAAACTGTCAAAGTACCATTGAAAATTCTTCTTCTGAATCTGCCAGTAATAATAGAACATCACCAGGAAAACAAAAGAATGGATCTAACAATATTTTAGGTACGTATGTTTTTTATTCACTGTTAGCTAGGAGTTTTTTATTGTATTTTTATCAAAGCTCCAAATATCCCAGCTTTGTTTGGTCATTTACATGAATTATAATTGTTCTTTTTTTGCTTTTCCAAAATTTTTTATTCTCCAATTTATGTTTTATATTTGTCATTATTTCAATAACTGAACTTTATTTTACAGATTTGCCAGAGAGTGCCTCATTAGCAATGTGCAGTAGGCTTAAGATCGACCTAAAAACTGTTAATAAGAGATTAACACATATAGAAAAAAATGAACAATTGAAGAAAAAGAATGAAATTCTTCCAAATTTTTTGCCATTGAAAAACATTACAGAAATGCTTCGATGGGACGCAGAACTAAAAAAAGGTGGTCAAGCGCAATTAGAATTCGTAAGTATCTTTCAACATGTATGATTTTTGGGAATTTTCTGTGTATTTTCGATTAACTTTCATAGGTTATTCAATTTTCAGGATAATAAAATAAAAAAAATTGGCGGTGATAACAAAACTGACCACATTCACAGGTTTTGTTTATGACATTTTCATATGAGTGTGCAGCTAAATGCACTTGGCATGGAAAAGGGAAACAGAATTACAAGATTTCGGATCTCAAAACTATCGCAGTCATACAAGGTATAATCATTACTATTTATTAATTTGATTTCGTATACATAGTATTGATTTTTCAATTATTGTAATCATTGTTTCAATTTTCAGAAGTCTTGTGTGATCAGTATGAAGCAATGACCAATAATGATTTTGAAAAAATTACTAAAGAATGGTTCCGTTTAGCCAAACAAAGGCTTGATCGAAAAATATCGAGTGAAACAGGTCTGAATAACTTGATTCTCATAATATACTTTTCTAAAAAATATGTGTTGATTACACATTATGATTTTGATTTAAAATATATATTGAAGGACCTACCTACTAGTAGTAGGGCTATGCTAAGAACTAAAAACCTTATTACATAGAGGCTGCATTTAGGGCATTGAAAATTTGCTTATTAGTAAAAAGACAGTTGATCATACTATTTGACAGCTAACTGAATAAAGTTTCAAAAAACATTTTTAAAATTTGTTTGATTACAGCATTATTTTAAAGATTGAAACATTTAATTTATCATTAAAACAAATTATTAGCTTCAAGAAATAAGAATAGTAAAAGATTAATATTAAAACAATTTTTGAACAACTAGGCAAAGCTAACAAGAAAAATATAAAAAATAGATGTATAGAAAATACACTCGAACCTCCCACAGTTGTCCTTCTCACAATTGTCCCCTCCGACAGTTAGCGAAAATTCACTCTCACAGTTAGCCGCGAAACTTCTATTTTCCCCCACTCTAACAATCTGCAACCTACACACATATGTGTGTAGGTTATGTCGGTGTGCGCAGGTTTTTCAAATATGAAACGTTTTTTTATGTAAATAAAACTTGTTTAATTGTTTTTAACAAATTAAGAGTAATTTATTATTAAATATGGTATTGTTTTT
>JABFPQ010000262.1:0-13212 GCA_022817265.1 Masnerella sp. ZL-2020
GCGGCTTTGACCAAAATTATGAAAAATTGGTTTTTATCAATTTTGCATGTTTCGAGTCTTCTTTCGTGTTTTCGAGGCCTAAAAACTTATGAAAATCTCAACAAGGCACATTAGGCGAGAACCCGATCAAGGGTCGCGCAAGCGACCCGACGAGGCAAGGTTAACAAGGTTTGTTTAAAATGAAAATCATGACGATGAAAATGACGATGAAAATGTTGCGCGACACTCTTTTCTCGAGAAAGATCTTGCCCTCTCTGTTTGTATGCGCATTCAATGAAGTAAGACAGAGATAGACGTATGATTTCTCATATCGTCGTTCTACACACAGTGCTGCCACAGGCGGAAAGGAGAGTAAGAGCGCTCGGCGCACACCTTCTGTCTTTTTCTACTATGTCACTTGTTAGTAAAAGACAAAGGGCAATGAAAATCTGAGATCTGCGCATCTGGCGCGCATATATGAACCAACGAAGCTCTTTGTATGATACGTAAGACTACAGCAATATGGACGCTGTAAACTGTCAGCTGACGGCTGATAGCTGTTCAACGCTGCGAAGCTCGCGACGGGGCGAACGCGACCAAGTGTTTAGATACGCTGTGTTCGCCGTGATTTGGTGATTCGCCGTTTTCGCCGTGATTGTGAAAACATACGCGTGCGACATGTTATTCGTTGTGGTCAAACAATGGTCAACAACGCACCGGCGACGGGCTCTCGTTCTTTGCAGTCTATATTGAAGCTTTCAAAATAATCATGTGATATATTTCAATTTTAATGGCACAAATAATCACTTTGCAATTCAATCAAAACGCGGAATGCATCATTGTCAATGAAGGTATTTATTAAAACAATATACAAATTAACCTCAAAAAATGTATTTATTATCAACATGAAATAAACAAATTAAACACATTTATATTTTAAAATAATTTTTGTTTCAGATATTCAAATTGGACATGATATAAACAATGTTAATTCAGGTTCCTTAAAAACTATTTATAGTCCAGATAGTTTGGATAATTTAAATGAATTTCTGTAAAATTGTTAATAAAGTTATTTTATAATATACAAAATTATTTGTGCATTTTTTTTGATTCCTTAATATCTATATGCAACATTTCAATTTTGTAATTTTAAAATATAGTATTTTTTTACATTTCACAAATAAAGTAATCATCACGTTTTACAATCTCCTATAAACAGACTAAAATTCGTAACATAATTTTTAATTTTTGATTTTCAAGTTAACTATGATTAAAAAATAAAATATTATGTGATAAATATAAATAACATAATAAAATTATACATTGGAAATTGGTCACCAACCTCACTTGTTTTGAATTATACATTTTATTATATTTTATACATAATAAAATATCATAAATTATTTGCATAATATATGTAAATTTTAAATATTTACAGAAAAAAAAGTGCTTGTGACCTCAGTCTCTACGACAAATTAAGTGATAGGTTTTGTTAAAATATGACTTCCGTAACATGTGAATATTTTATTTAAATAACACTTTTTCATTTCTCATTTGACCACGGTTTTTAACAAATTAATGGAAAAATTCATTTATAAATAATATTTACAACAAAATCTCTACCGATTTGAAATTATACTAATGAGGAATATAATTTTGTTTATACTTAATCTTAAAAACGCATAAACTTAGTTCAAAAACAAAAAATTACGTTAAATAAAAATATCGTCAAACTTCTCATCTTGTAATGATATTTTAATATATTACAAAGTTAAAATATTAAAAATTCTTTTACATAAATGTTCTCCCCAGCAAAAGACTAATGTTATATGTAATACTACTTTTTCTTAATATCACATTATTCTATATTTCAAAAACTGGTTATTAAAAGAAAAAGTCAATCAATGGCATGTATCAAAAATAACTTTATTTTACAAACATAAATCAGACTTAGAATAGCGGAAACCTAATATTCGTGAAAATGATACATTATATTTGGTGTTTTATATCAAAAAAGTTGATAAAGCGAAAGATAACTTACATACTAATTATTAAAAATAAACAAATTCCATATTTAAAACAAGCATTTAAAGTTTTCGATACGAGATAAGAGACTCAAACAAAGATTTAAGTGCTTCTTGAATAGTGTAGACTTCTTGACAAGGCAATGGAATGTTTTGATACAGTTTCTAATGTTTTACGGAAATGGCGTATAACAATGGGAAATTTGTTTACATTTTCCACTTTCTCAAAACCACTATCAATCACTAATCTCAAATCTTGTAAAATAACAAAACATACTTTATACATTTGTCTATATAATGAATCAGGACTCATAAAAGCATCCTGAAAAAAATCAAATATTTACTAATTAAATTTATTAAAACGATTTTTAATGCAAACTTAAATAAGTTAACCAATATAAAGAATTTAACATAAATCATAATATTTACCTCTAAAGTGAGATATTCATCGTTTGCAGGCCAATGATTCGACAAGAAATACAAGTGCAAGTATCATTGTATTGTTATTTCATCAATTTTTATCTCCTCTCTATATCACCATGTTGTTGATAATTAATAAAAACGTGAAAACAGTTATTTAGTTATTTCTTTAAATACAATGTGTATATTTTTTTAAAATCATTGAGGAAATATACTTGTTCTTTTTTCTTAATTGGATATATGGCAAACAAATATGCAGTACTGTCCATGCTATGATGCCTAAATGCACTTGGTACTCTAATGCACTAATAATTCCAATATATTTAAGTATTAAAACGCCAATCAAACGGATGTCGTCATTTTCATATAATTCTCTCCACTTGCAGAATTTTTGTCTACAGAAATTAGTTTTTGTTGCCAAAGTGTATCGAGTGTTGCAGGCTTGAAGTGCAATAATATCATCTTTTGCATCCTCAAGTGCTATAGAAAGGCTATAAACGCTTCGGTACTTTTCACTGTAAAAAATTTTATTTTCAGCAAATCCTTTTGTGCGATAATCTGAAACAAAATGAAACATGTTGAAAATTTGAAATTAACTGATTTAAATAAAATCATTGTATAAAAAACAATTAAAAAATTATTGTACGTTCTGTACTTATTTCTATGGCAAACAAATAAATAAAACCGACCTGTAGATTGATCCACTTCCTCCAACTCTTATTTTAAATTTGAGATAACTCGTAGCTATAGTATGTCTTCCATAAGTCTCATCGTATTCCAAGGCTAACGTATCCGACAAACATGGAATCTTATTACTACATTTCTTGTAATCAAATTCTTTTAAAGCTATGTTAACATCCCTTAAAGTTATTTGGAAATTTGTCTCAATTTTAGTATGATAACATTTGTTTAATTTTTGTTTGTAATTTTTGTTAAGTATATTCAGTTTTTCGCAATAACACCTATACTTTTAAATCTTCTGGAAAATTCAAGTTTAAACATCTGTCAATCAATTGTAAGCATTCCTCATATTTTTTCAAGCAAAAAAGTACAGCTGATAAGTTGCCATAGCAATACATAATTGTTGAGAATCTAATGGTGCAAAAGCAATATTTTGCATACATTTTGAAAGCTTTCAAAAAGTCGTGTTCATCGTAACTTCGGCTATATATTAAATTGCTTTCTTTACGATATTTAAACGAATGCTCTGGACTTTTTTGTTGTTTTTCAGTCATTTTTATAAGATAACTATTAGCTTTTTCACAAAGCTAATTTTATATTTGCTATTTCATCCGCATATAAAAAAATTTTAACAGTATATGTGTAATCGGAGATCCTTCATCTTCATCATCATCATCACCAATTAAATTCAGTAAGCTGAAATAAGAATAAAATAATGGATTTAATTGATTTGATTTATTGGATATAAATATTTTAATCTTTGGTATCTATGTAATTTTTAGTGAATTTTGCAGAAGCTGTAAATAGCTGCTTTATTTTTTAAAGTTGTTGACAAAATTATTTTAATTTTCTCATAGTTATTGATAAATGCATTATGGTGAAATATTAACTTTAGATTACTAAAGATGGCATATTTCTAATTTATGTTTATAAAAATAATTATTACTGAATCAAATAATAATTATTTGGAAGGCAAAGATTACGATCAATTAGCAAAATATGTCTCGTTCATTATATTATATATACAAGATTTGAGAAGAAATTATTGTATATATTACATACAAGGTTTTTCTATGAAATGTAATGTTGTATTAATTTGTGCAATCTATTTATTTATAACTTGCTAATAAATTTGGAAATCTAAAATATATATTATTGATCATTTTTATGAAAATTTTATACACATTTTAAAAACTATTACTAGGAAAAATGTTCAACAATTTGAATGAAAGAAACAATGCTTTTTGTATGAGCAATTCCACCAAAGTGATATAATTATTTAGATTTTTGCTTAATATATTGTAATTTAAAAATAATTGATCAAAAACACCTTTGACATTTGAAACTATTTAATATTTTACCTTAGCACGGCGATTAAAAAGTTAAATTAAAAAAAAATATTAACACGTAATCAGATTTAAATAGCACTGAACATTTTCTTTTTCATAGGTTAGATTCATTATATTAATCCAAAAATTTGATAAAAACTATAAACAATGTCACTTTTAAGAAGTTTTATTCAAATATATATTCTTATATAGCTAAACAATAATAATGTTTTACAAGCTCAAAAGGTTATTTTCTTCGAATGTGTTTCATTTTTTTTATATTATACTTTAATCTTAAAATTATGATTTTACCTTATTTAAATATTCAAACAATACTTACTTTTCCCAAGAAAAAGGAATTATGTTGAAAATTCGTGCCAAAGTTCTTCAACCAAACAATTCAAATTAAAAACACGAGTTTTGAATGTTATCACATCTAGATAATTTAGAATTGTCACTTTTATACTTTTTGAAAATTAACTTTATGAGTGTTTTATAATTAAGATTAGATTTGTAAATGGTTATAGGTGGTTATTTTTCATCAACAATAAAATGTAAACAAATCTGCAAAGAATTAAATAGCTGCAGCTGTAGCGCCACCCAACGGAATATTTCACGACCATAACTAAAACCTTATGGAGCGTAATTTAAATCTGTGGCATAAAGCCAAAACCAGTCAAAGTTGTACCATCACAGTACGGAAGTATTAGGAAACTTATGAAAAATTATTAAATAAATCTTCATGTAACATTTTATCGTTTTCCAAAATATGACAACATTTTTGTCGCTAGAAACTGAAATATTTAATCATGAAGTTATTAAAATTGACATAGACTCTTATGACAGGTGGCTGAAAATTGAATGTATCTGAAAAGTGTTTTCGAAAATATTATTAAGATGTTAATGAAAAACTGATTTTATTCTTAACCTTAGAATTAGCTTAATATATAATAAAATTTATATAAATTCTATCGCTAGTTATCCAGATAAACAACAAAATATTCCAAAAACCACATGATTTGAGTTAATTGAGCTACTATTTTCAAGCAATAAAATTCAGTATATAATTTAAATTATTATAAAAAATTTTCTGAAGGACGTTATTGCTATCAGATCTCTTTCTTTATCCACAAAAATTGTTAGGAACAAAACCGTTAATTTAGATATGTTGAATGTAGTTGCTTGTTTGAACATAGTTTATATGACTATGATGGACACAACCTTAACTAACTTTTTTGAAAAAAATGAATTATGCATAAAATCATACTAATTTTTACATCAGGCGCGGATCTAGATGTCTGATTTGGGGGAAGGGGGGGGGGGTTCAACAATGTGATTTGTATATATATATGTATAAATGAAACATGTTAAATATAAATTTACATGATGGGGGGGGGGTGGGGCATTTAAAATGAATGCAAATGGTTCTTTTACCCCAAGGTTTTTTACCCCACTCTACCCTATTTAAAAAATGTAATTATGTTGTCATGAAGATATGATATCACTTATCGTGGCAAAAGTATTAATTAATATTATGTTTCATACTAAAAATTAATTTTATTCAGGGGTATAATAAATTTAAAAATGTATTTAAATTCAAAAGTTCGCATGCATCAGTCTTATTAAGTTGTCTATTCTGCAAAATTAGTTTTTCATTAACAAAACGTAGTCAAGGAATTTATATAAGAATATTTTTTAAGAACAAAAACAGATTTTGTGCATTTTTTGTAATTACTTTAGTTAATTTTGCACGCCAATTAATGCAATTAATAGATGGCGTAAGAGTTTATTTCAAGGAACTGATCTGGTGTGTGAAGTCAAATATTCTTTAATTTTGTCGACAAATTGTTTATTCTATTTTTTAGCATCTGCTCCAAAATTATAATTTTATTACTAAATAAGTTGAAAAATGAAAACAATGGTTTTATTTAATTTTTATTATGACTTCAAATCGTGTCTAGAAAACTTTTTAATTTTAATGGCGATTGCAAAATCAAGGAGCATGAAAAAATAAAACATCTTAATTAACGATTGCAAATAATAGCACATGACAAACAAACAATTATAAAATCATGACGTCACACAAAATCTTCAATTAGAACCAAAATTGAAAACATGCACTTTTGTAATTTGAAAAGATTCAATAGGAATTTCAATCTCTTAAACACTGATTTCCGAATTATATTAACTATATTTCATATTGAAAACCGCTTTGATTGAATTAGAAAATGTCTCTTTTTTGTATATCATTAGATATTGGTTGTAAATCACTTAAAACAGTGTAAAATATAATTATATTGGATTATTAAAATTCGAAATAATTTAATAAATTAAATAACTAAAAGTCTGTTTTGTATATCGTTAGATATTCGTTGTAAATGACTTATTAAAACAGTGTAGGGTTCATTCAAGAAATGCGTACAACTTTTTTATGTTTGTATCCTTTTTCTTTGAATTACATAAATATATTTTTATCTCACTCGCACAGTGTACGTATTTCTTGAATGATCCCAATAATATGATTATATTGAATTATTACAATCCGAAATAATTCAATATGAAACTACCTTGCAAAGGTAAAACACAACGAGGCAAGGTTTTCTCGCATCCGAAGTTTTTAAAACAATTATTCTTTACCATTTATAACCCTTTTAAATAAATTTAACAATAATTTAGAAATATTTAAAAAATGTGTTTAGGTTAATTAAGCAAAAATCTACATAAAAAAGATGTGATATCATTTATGGAGGCAAGTATCAAAATATCAAATAAAAAAAATACTTCCTATATCTAACCTTATTAGCTTCAGAATCTTCCATAATCATTAACTTGAGAACTTTACTTGAAAAATGTGAAGTAACTCATTTGCAATATGATATAATTTTCATTTTAGTAACAGATTCTACATAAAAAAAATATGATATCATTTATTGAAGCAAGATTTGTTCGAACGTAAAATTGTTGTGGGATAGTTATGTTAAAAATGCCTTCAAAACTAAATTTTACTATAGGATATATTACTATAGGATATTAGATATATTCAATCGGTTTCAATGATTTCATTATTTTATAAAATAAACAAACTTATTTATATCTTTAAAGTTTTGTTTCTCATTTAAAATATCTAAAAATTACAGAAAACTCTACATAACAAGAGTTTAAGAAAAACACTTTCGTTAACTAAAATGAATACAACTATTTATATAAATTGTTTATATGAAGTAGTCCTATTAGAAATAAGTAATTATTATTACAAATTGAAACTATTATGATTTAATTTGTCCGCGGCTTACATTCAGAGGAAATAAACTGTTTCTTTTACATAAATTTGTCCGGATTTAAGCGGCGCACCCTGTATATATTTGACGCTTAAAAATAAGACACTAAAAAGGAGTTTTCGAAATAACTCCCGGCCCCGAATCCTTGCCGACCCGTTCTTTTTCATCAACTCGGGAGTAACCGCGTACTTTTTGATGACCTCTTTGCTTATCCACAAAATTGCCAAAAGGTCTGGTTGCAACTATTTTTTATAATTTATATTAATATACACCGACCTTGAACATTTAATGCAAAAAAGGTTTTTATAATTTTCTCTACATTTATTAGTAATTAGTGAAAAAACAAACATTTCCGATTTTTCTAAAGAATTTGAAACGTAATAAATTACGACGTAGACATAAAATAATTTGACATCTTATGTCACACACACCGAAAAAACTTGGGCTCACAGCGCGCCCACGTGGGCTCACAGCGCGCCCACGTGGGCTCACAGCGCGCCCACGTGGGCTCACACCGCGCCCAAAGTTTTTTCTGTGCAGGTTTTCACCGAGATTTTCCGAAATATTTCATACAAAACACTTTTTCTTCTTTTACAAATCAATCTTTTGTTACCGTCAAATGGGCTAACTTTGGGCCAAAAAATGAGTTTTTAAAAGTTCTGACTGTTATATTTAGATAAATTGTTATGAAATGATTATCTTTCTTCTCAGATTCATATACCTCACATATTTCGCAATAAAAATTACCATCAATAGTTTTATTTATGACATTACATAATTGTCTAATTATTATTTTTAATTTGGCACAATCTTAGACCGAGTTTAGGTCAACTTTGGGCCAAACTATATTTAGTGATAATAAATATATTTTTCATTATATTTATAATAAATTGTGTACATTAAAAAAATGTTGAAAGGCTCCACAATGATATACATAACGATTTTCCTTATAATTCATGTACGCTAAGCAAAAAAAGCTAATCACTTCGAAAAGTTCAAAAGTTAAACATATTATTAATTTTAACAATATAATTATATCGGTAATTTTCATGGTAGAAAAAACAGCAAATACCTTCTGGAGATGTACCCCTTTCCTACAAAATGAGCCATCAAGCGATTAATTTTACCTGATTAAACCCGCTCAAAACCCTTATCAAAAGTGGGCGTTTTTTCAAGTGAGAAATGTCGAAGTTTAAACGTCTCCACGGGGTTTATCGTTAATCGTAGGACTTGGACATGAATATGGGGTTGGAGATTATTCAATTCCCTACAATTCGGATCGAAGAGCGATTATTTTGGCCTTAAAATGGCCAACCTATGGCCACTTTAATTAAAACAGTCGTATCAATAATACAAGTTTTTTTTACATAATTAGCCGTAAATTTTGAATTAAATCCCCAAAAAAGTCGAAAAAGACATTTTTCTCAAATGATCATAACATAGCCATTTAAAGCAAAAATAGGCGCCCTTTTTTAAATTAAAGGAAATTGAATGAACTTCAAGATCCTGTTTTTCATCATGAAAATGTAACAACAAATTTCGAAAATTAAAAATGGCGGATCCAACATGGCGGACCAAATCTTTCAAAATTTAATTCTTTTTATAAAATTTGGTATTCTGAAGTTGTGTGGGTCGCTGAATAAAAACGTAACAACAAATTTCGAAAATTCAAAATTGCGAATCCAACATAAACAAATTTTGCTTTCCTACATTTATGTTCTGTTCTGTTTGTAGCTGATGTATTTGGCCACCTGATGTAGGCGATCCGAGAACATTTATTAATGTTTAGATGAAATAAAGTGCGTATCATTTGGTATATATTGATTTATATTGAGAAAAATTAATCTAAATAAATACAGTATTCATTTTGTTTACTATTATTATTAAATTATAATAATTTTTCTGACAGCTTCAACTACATCATGACAACGAATCCTGATGAACTGATGGATCAGCATGAATCTCTTACTCCAACTTCAAATACATCGGTGGATGCGTCAAATAACATACCTACGTCATCAACTGCAACTACAAATATAGCAACTGCAACAACTGGTGTTAAGAAAACAAATGCTCAGTTAAACCGGGAATACAGACAGCGATGTAAACAAGTAGGCAAAAATCTAAGTAAACCAATAAGCGGTGCCAAATCAAATGCGCAGAGGCAGCTCGAATATAGGCAACGTAAATCTGCCAATTTCGTGACAGAAAATTGCAATCAGCCAGTACCGATGAACCAGAATCAACCAATTCCTTCTACGTCAAATACATCGATGGATCCACCGCAAACATTAGCCGTTGGCCAATCAAATGCCCAGAGGCAGTGCGAGTACAGTCATCGTCTGGGTGCCACTGTCGGGGCGACGAATTTCAACCAACCTCTGCTGATGAACCAGGATGAACCAACTCCTTCTGCGTCAAATACATTGATGAATCCACCGCAAACTTTAGATGTTCCATTGACAAATGCCGAGAGACAGCGTAGATACAGGCTTCGTCAAAGAGCAACATCAACCCTGACCAGCGGTTTATTACATGAAGCTGCGCCGTCTTCATCAACCGAGCCAGAAGCAGATGTCACTACCAGAGCGGCTCAATATCAGCGAAATTACGAACAGCGTTTATCAACAAACAGAGCATTGAGGAATACCGTACATCTCACCACTACTTCCGAAACTACAGACCTAGAGGATCGAGCTACATGGTGTGCTAAATGGTCGTTATCAATAAACAGATTTCATAAAGTTTTCGTTGAGAACGATTTCGGGCACGCGTGCTCAGTGTGTGACAGGCTTTGGTTAAAAAATGACCTAAAAAATATCAACGCTGAACAATTGCAAATCATCTCAGATTATCATCTACAGCTGAATGAACAACTACGTAATGAAGAGTATACGGTAGTTTGCAATACGTGCAGGTTATCTTTGAATAAAGGATCCATGCCAAGACTGGCAAAAATAAATGGGTTCTCGTATCCTGAAATACCGCCTGGTTTACCACCATTAGACCCAATCACTGAACGATTAATATCGCCGCGCCTTCCATTCATGCAAGTTCGTCGTTTGCGTAACAACTTCTCCTATGGGATCACTGGCCAGGTGATTAATGTACCTGTGGACGTGGATAAGATGGTAAAATGTTTGCCGCGACATCTGGAAGAAGATCGTGCTATTAACGTCAACATCAAGCGAAACCTTGCACATAAATCCGTGTATCTTAGTGGATATACGAAAAAAAGCACAATTCATGCATGGTTAAATATGCTACAGAATACGCCATTGTACATACTGTACGATATCAATGTTGATTTATCAAGATTGCACTTTCCTGTAACACCATGTGATGATATTGAAGGTGATGAAACTTTGCCTCGCATTGAAACCATTTCTGATGAAAATTCACCTGACTCTGAAATTCTTGCTGCCAGACAACACACAATGATCTGGAACGAAGAAGATTGTCTTCACATCGCACCAGGCCATCAGGCTAAGCCACTTAACATCATCTACGACCGCCACGCTGAGGAATTATCATTTCCTGCGGTTTATTATGGAAAACCACGTACCTTCAAGTTGGAAGCTTCGGTAACTGATCACATGATTTACACTAGTGAGGTCAGACGACGGGATAGACGCGGAGCTACACCCCAAAAGATCTTATACGATGCCATGAAAATGATGCGTTTAAGAATGGTAGAAGGTATATACAATACTTTCCGCAACGTGACCACTACGGAGAATGTTACTCGCCGCATGTTAGAAGACAAGGAGTTTCTCGATTCGTGTTTACAAAAGAATCTTGCCTTTATGAAGACTGTTCCAAACTCTGTTCAGTACTGGGGCGAGCGCAAACGTGATCTATTTGCCATGATTCGACAACTTGGAAAACCGACCATCTTTTTTACAATCAGTGCAAATGAATTGAAAGATATTAAATTAATAAACCTGCTGAATAAATTGAGTAACAAATATCCAGGAAAAGTCGCAGAAGAATTGAACAGTACTCAACGGTGTAACTTGGTGAGTGACGACCCGGTTACCTGCTGTGTTAATTTCTACAAATTCCTAGATTGTATAATGAATATGCTTAAAGCCAAGAAAAGATACAATCCGTTCGGTCGGTATTCCATTGAAGACTTCTTCCTCAAGTTTGAATTTCAACAACGCGGCAGTGCACACAGGCACATTCTAGCGTGGTGCAATGACGACCCAAAAGAGCCCGTCTCGGAGAATATGCCACGCACAATTGAGCTTATCGAATATCTGAGCTCGGTCTGCAGAGAAGACGTTCCCAGTGATGCCATCTACACCAATCAAATTCATAAACACACATTCACCTGCACAAAGCGAGGCGAAGCGACTTGCAGATTTGGAATTCCGTACTGGCCAATGCCCACCACCCGTGTGTTAATTCCACTTGCTCAAACAGACGGACGCCGCAGTGATTTGAAAAAAAAGGCAAAGGAACTACGCGCTTGTCTTAGTGAGCGCACCTATCCAAGCATCGACGAATTTTTCCAAGATCATCATTTGTCGTTTGATCAATACCTTGATGTGGTGCGATTATCGTTACGTCGACCTATGCTGCTCTTCAAACGAAACATCAAAGAGATTATGACAAATACCTTCAACCCATTCATTGCTGGTCAAGCAAACGCCAACACGGATATTCAGTTTGTATTAGATGATTACAGTTACGCTGCTTACGTTGTAGAGTACGTAAATAAATCCGCTCGCGGCTCGAGTCATCTCCACCGAGAACTCACTAAGATGTTGCAAGAACATCCAGAACGAGATTACACGGGCCAATTAAAAGCGCTGAGCTTCAAGCTACTCAACGCAGTTGAGATTTCAGCCCAGGAGGCCGCATGGTACTTACTACGGCAACCAATGAGTAAGACGAGTCTGGAAGTTGTGTACCTGCAAACAGTATGGCCGTCAGAACGAGCACGTTGCCGCAAGCGTAATCAACAAATGGATCGGGAAGGAGTCGAAGCTGATAGCACAGATGTCTGGACTAAAAATATTATTCAGCGATACAAAGAACGGCCTCCTAGCTTGCAGCCGGTATACTTGGCGTCGCTAGCGAGTCGCTCATTTGCAACTGGGGAGTCAGACATTACGTTGTCACGTAAATACTGTCGTGCATTGTAGTTGCACACAAGGAAGGCACGCGAAAAAACCGCGCGAAGCGCGGTTTTTTTTATCAGTTTTGCATGTTTCGAGTCTTCTTTCTGTTCTTTCTAAGTTTAGTATTTTATCTTCAAGTAGTTGTATATTTTTCTCCCTCTCTTGTAATAATGTCCTTAATAATTCATTTTCCTTTTTCAAGCTATCTTCAATAATATCTTTTTTTGTTGTACAACATTTAATACGTGTGTCGTTTATACAAATTATGTTTTTCATTCTCTCTAGACAAGATCTGTGGTTCATCGTACCACAGTTTATGCAAACACATTGTTTGCATTCCTTTGTTTTACAGGATTTATAATAATTATTATAA